>PVKS010000611.1:0-151066 GCA_004027875.1 Aplodontia rufa | reverse complement strand
TCTAATACACTATTTGTGAGAATGTGCTGATTGGTAGGGGCTTTTGAAGTGTGTTTTATATTAACATTAAAATTTTACATATCTTTTGACTAAGCAGTTTTTCTTCTATAAATCTATCCTCATTAGTGAGAGAGATGCATAAGGATATTGCAAAGTACATTTTTCATCTGTTGGAAAACAACTAAAGAAATTATTGCATAGCAGCATTATTGGAATGGAATATAGCCATTACATAAATTGTGTAGATTTGTTGGTGCTAAGTTGGGAAAATGATTACAAATAAAAGAGGTAAATAGCAAAATCATACCTTCATCTTTTCATAAATACATGTATATATGAGACCATTTATATCAGAAGTATGCATTTGAGTAACTATGGAGAAACTAGAAAACTAGTCTCAAAATGCTAATTGTTCTGGTTGGGTAGTACTGGATAGAGTGGAAAGAGGAAGCCTTTTTCCAACTTTTTAAAATCACTTTATTGAGTTATGATTGACATGATTTAGTGTATTTAGCTTGCTCAGTTTGGAGACAAGTATATTCCTGTGAACCATCAATCATAATATTCTATGCCATAAGCTTATCACCTTCAAAAGTTTCCTCTACCCTTTTTATTGTTATTATTATTGTCATCATTATTTTAATTATACTTGTTATTTGATCTTTTACTTCTTAATTTGTTAAAATGCTGTCAGACTATAGGTGCCTTCCCTTTTTTGTTTGTAGAGAGATGTTATTCGTTTTCAAACATAAAAAATTTCTGAAATGAAGGCACAAAGTTCTGGAGAGGAATATTTAAATAGGGACGCAATTTTCTATTGGAAAAGAGGGAACAAAGGACACTTTAGAACCAGCAGTAATAGTAGTGAAAGTCGTACAGATCCCAAGCCCATTGTCTTTCAGTGCTCAGATTCCTTTTCTTATTCTATAATGATAATAGGGTTTGTTTAACTTAGAGGCCCTAGGTGAAGGTTGGGTTAGTACCCCAAAGTGACACCTGTATTTCTGGGAAAAAAATGAATATGACTACTCTTCCTGAGATAAGTAGACTCACAGACTCACAGCAGTTTAGTTTTGCTCCAAAGCCATTTTCTGGAAAATTATTTAGGTTTCCAAAATTTCTCAATTTTGGAATTTTTGAAAAAAGGAGTAAAATTTTCTTGGTTAAGATCATGTAATGATTACATTATTTAAAATACAGACAAAAGCAAGAAATGAAAATAGTAAAAATTGAAAGGAAAGGGGGAAGGAGAAAAGAGGAAGCAAGATAGAACAGAGCAGGGGAACATACAGTAAAGAAAAAGAAAGTAGAGTGAGTGGGGAGGGGAGGGAAGGGACTTTAGGACAATGGACGTCCTGTGTCTGATGGCACTGTTACCTTTTGAAGTAAAATATGGCCTCAAATTGGGAAATCAGCTTCTTTAAGTGTGGTGTAGTCTGACAAAACCTTGCAAAATGGGATAGAAACACCAGAAACTGAAGTTAGGTACACCCATTTGGGCATCTGTAATGGTATACTTGTGAGATTAGCAGGCACTGAACAAAGGGGCACTGGAAGTTGAGGGAAAATTGTGAATTTGCAGAATTTCATCATGTGCTTCCAGATATTACTGTATTAAAATGATATTGCCTTGTTCCTTAATAATTCTGATTAATGACGAAGCTAATATTTTCTGATGTTGTAATGGCTCTATTTCAATATTGCTTGGCACTTTCTCCTCTTTAATTAGCCTCTGAGCTGAGGACAGCTCTGCAGAAACTTGCCCAGGAGGCTTGTGGGCAACTCACTCACACCTACACACCCCAGCGGATGCCACTCACAGATGGTCTACTTCTCTCACAAATGTGATTATGTCAATCATCCACAAATTAAGTTCAGAGATTTTTATTACAAAACCTTTGTCCTGAAATGACTTGCCTAGGAACACATAGTCAGTACAAGAACTTTAAACTGAAACTTCAGCTCCTTAATCAGAAGGCCCCTTTAATCCTAACTGAAAGTGAGAATGGGAAATACTTCCTAGCATGATACACTGAGTTCTACAAGTGTACTGTTTCTTCTATTCCTTTTTAAAATATTTCATTTTTGCCTAGGCATACAATCTCACCATTTTGAAGAGGTCTTCTTTCAGTCAATAATGTAAAAGCAAATCAATACAGCACAGCCATCATTCATTAAGGAGTTTCTGACTAAGCACTCAGAAGATTACTCATGTGGAAATAGATATTTACTGTACGTTAGGGAAACTGGACATAAAATATGAGATAAACATATAAAAGACCAAAAAAAAAAAAAAATCAGAGCTCACCACTATGAGGGCTTCAAATCCAGCTTCTGTTTCAGTACGGCTTTGAGCGGTGACTAGTGTTTAACAGTGCTTTGGAAAAAGATTAAAGGCTGATTAAATAGCCCAAAGGGAGGAAATGGCAATGCAGACAACACTTCATCTATTACTCATTCTTTTACAGTCTAAGTATTTCCAGATTCCTCAAGCATTCTATGAATTTTTTTTCCTGCATTACATAAAATTTGAAAAAATCTTTTACAAAGTCATGTCTACAACAAAGTTTGCATTCAATCATAATATTATTATTTTCTTAGTTTCAGTCAATATTTAAGAACCATATACAATAGTTTGGTATTTGTGCATGTTTTAAGTTTTTGAGTAAATAAATGAATACAGTTATGGAATAGGAGATGAATAGAAGCCATTATGTTTTCCGTGCGCCTTTCGATAGTTCCACTATTCATACTCCCACATATTTAAATCCATAGGGTAGTCTTACAAACCTATTCCAAATTCATACCTTCTGTCTCAAAATGTTGTAAAGATTGAAGTTGTGAAATAACTACTTTTCTGGGAACTGAAATTGTGCTATCATTTGAACTGAAGGCCAAAGGCCTTCTTCCCTTCTTTTCAGGTTTTCCCTATGTTTTTGAAAGGATATATCTTCACAGTGTGTCATATCCATAGTCACATTTACAAAGGTATCTTGAAGGTCTTCATAAAGACATAATTAGAAAGAACTCTAGTTGCAAGGTACAAAACCATCTTGAGCTTGCTTTAGTGAATAAGAATTTATAAAACAGAAGTTTCATGAAAACTTACTACATAAATGGCTTGAAAATGTCAACAAATCCATCAGATCCTTTTTATTTTTTTGTCTTTTGATTGTTCTCAAAACTTTTGTCTTTCATTTCAGCAGACTTTTTTTTTTTTCTGGTTTTTCATTCCGTGTGCCAGAGGACTAACAAGACATACATCTTAAGATTAGACCATCTATTAAAGCAATACTGAACTAGAGTTTTTTATGCCAAATTCAAAAACTGTGCAGGGACTGAGGGCATAGCTCAGTGGCAGAGCATTTGTTTACCTTGCTTGAGACCCTAAATTTGAACCTTAGTGTTATAAATAAATAAGTAAAATCATGGGGCAGAATCTAACCGACCCAAGTCAAGTATCCACCCTTCATCCAATAAGCTATACTTTGAAAAGTTTACTACAATAGATGGAAAGTGATAAGAGGTAGTTCACTTAGAACATCATTTAATATGTACTCCATTAGGCATCAGTTAAAGCATCCTCCTAGATCTGCCTGCAGTGCCACAAGATGCCTTCATCTAAGGTTGTAAGAAGATACTCAAGATGGTCTGCAAAGGTCCCTGATACTCATGTTTTTGTATAATCCTTCTCTTTGAAGGAATCCTTCTCCTTGTATGGATAAGCATATTGACTTGCTTCCAACCAATTGACTATGACATAGGTGATCGTATGTTGGCTTCTTGATTACCAAAGAAAGTAATTTCCATTTTGCCAAAAGTTTCTTTTGCTGTCTTGATTTATACACTTAGATGAAGCAAGACTTCCTGAAGAAGTCTACATGACAGGAAACCAAGGATAAACTCTAACCAACAGCCAGCATGGAACTGTCAAATGGTACAAAGAAACTTAATCCTCTAACGATGTCTTGATCTTGGAATCCAATCCTTCCTAAATCAAGCCTTGAGGTGACCATATCCCAATTAATACCTTGATTGTAATCTCTGAGTCTGAGACAGAGCTATCTAAGCTGTGCTCAGAATGCTGCTAACTCATAAGAGTTATGAGATAATAATTGTGTTGTTCTAAGTTGCCAAGGTTTGGATCCCTTTGTTATGTAGCAGTTTATCTATTACTAGGATAACTGCTAAGGTGGTTAATAATGTACCTATATCATTTACAACTGCAAATGTGCTCATCACCATTCTTATAAAGTAGTTATCCAGAATCATGAACTATTCTTCATTCAAAAGTAGTTCAAGTCATACACCCTAGTGTATGACCTCTGGATGACATTTATTCTTCCACTGATTGATCTTTACTTAATCCAGCGGGACTTCTCTTCAAATGCCAAACTTAACAAATCATTTAACAAACCTTTGTTGAAAACCTATTACTTGACAAGCATTGTTCTAAGCAGCTTCAGTGTATCAGTGGAAAAAGTACAAAGATTTTTTTCATTATGAACTAATATTCTGCCATAGGGAAATGGATTAAAAAATTGGATATAACAAATATGCATTTCATTAAGTTCCAAGTGGAATATTTTATATTTTTATATCCATAGCATCTAGATACATCTAATAATTGATAGCATATCATGAACTGGCAACTTTTCTTCTTAGTTACATCAAAAACAAAAGTATATCTTAAATTGTTGACAAATTTGTTGAAATATTATCAGCAAATTATTCGCATATGGGAAGACAAAAATGGGATAAAAATAAAAGTAAGTAAGGTTAGGCGGATCAAGGCTAGAATAGACAGGAGAAGATAGATCATAATTATTATAAGTATTAAATAGGTTGGTCTTGAAAGGGCTTACCCTGACTTATTTAAAAGCTGACATTTGAGAAAACCCTTGAAGATGTGAGCGAGGTAGCCAAGGAGATTCCTGGAGAAAGTGATAGCCAAACACAGCAGTGGGGGAAAGGTCTTTGGGCAGAAGAAGCATAGGTGGCATTCAAGAGAGCAGCAAAGTGCCCCTCAGATGGAGTGCATTGAGCCAAATGGAGAAGATAGGAAGGCAGAGCAGTAACAGGACACCAGTTATGTGGGAACCTATAGAAAAAGTATCTATTATTTTTCTCTGGATAAAGCCACAGAAGTCAATAAAGGGCTTGAGGAATGAAGGAGTCTGACTTAAGTTTTAAAAGAAGCACTTCTTGAGGAATAAGATTTGACTTTAAGTTTTATAAGAAGGCTAGACTGCGGTAAGGGTTCTGCTATTTATGATTTGCATTAACACCTAAAAATATTTTATGATGAGTTCCTCTTTTTTTTTGGTTCATCTCACTCCAGTGTTGGTGGGAAATTTTTAAAAAGTCACATTTCCTGTTTGTGGTTGATGCAAAGAGACCTAAGTTTTATTTTGATTTAATACATAGTTGGAAAGGAATTGAGGTTTTATCTTTTTATTGAAGATTTATTGGACGTGAGGATCAAAAATCTTTATCTTTTCTTAGTGTATTTCATTGTGAAAGAAATAACTATTTAACATATTTATTTTACTTGAACTGCAGACTGACAAACCTCTCTGGTTGCACACCACCTATGTACACCATTGCATGCCAACCGTTCTATATGACAGCATAAAATCTGATGAGTTCATTCCTGTTGGATTCCAGTCTTCATTCTTTTTTTTAACCACCATTTTATATTCTGAGCTATCCCCCAAATCTCTTAAATTCAGATTCACATTCCAAGTGTTTTCCAAGCATAGCTACCAGTAAGCTACATAGAAACCACAGCATGCTATAGTTAGAAGCATGTTTAACACCGTCCCCTCCCAAACCTACTCCATTTTTATCCCCCAGTTGAGTCAACTTCCTTTCTCTCCCCCATTCCTACTCTCTAGGTCACTTATCAGATCCTAGTAATGATTGTTAGCTTCTTCCTCATCTCCACTATTATGTAGTTTACATTACCAATTTTACACAAGAAGATACATTTATAAACTCTCCTAAATAGATCTGAGCTTGAGTCAAGCTCTCTTTCTTGTTTAAAAAACAATACAAATATTTTGCCTGGTTCCTCATCTGTGAAGCAGAGATAAATATTAACATTATAAAGATTCTCTGAAAGCAACTTCGACTCTACTTTCTATCTAGTAAGGGCTCAAAAAACAATTGTTATAATAGTACCATCATTATGCTTAAAAGTAGATTTTAAATAGTTGTGTTTATATTATAGAAATAGAAATAACTTATTTTTAACTTTATAAAATAAACGTATCACATTTCCAATGAAAAAATTAAAAAACCTTTAAAATTTCCAATTGAATCACTGCTTGTCTTCAGTTTTATAGTTCTTAATCACAAATGAGAGAATAGGCAACTAACAAAATACTCATTTCCTTAAATAATCTCTACGTTAAACATTCTCCATTAAGTGTTAACTGCAATAATTTTTCCCCAAATGTAACTATTAACATAAGTTGTTATTCACAACTGTAAGTCAGCTATTCACCAAAATATAAGTATCACACAGTCTTTGCTACCCAATATGGAGATCACCAAATATATTTGTATTTCCTTTCCTTCCAGATAGCCTCTGGATTTGCATTGGATGCTGGAATTGTTATAAGGAACAACAATCTCAATGATATATGTGGTAAAAAGGCTAAAAGGACATAGACCAGTATAGTGGAGAGACTGAGTTTAACTAACACTCTTAAAATCTTTAGAATAGGTACTGGAGTGGTGGCTCAGTGGTAGCTCCCTTGCCTGACATGTGCTCTACTCTAATACTAATATTAGATCCCTAATACCAGAGACACAACTAAGTGGAGGAAAAACAAAAAAACAGATGAAAGTGTAAAATTAACACTCTTTCTCTCTCTCTCTCTCAAAAAAAATCTTTAGAAGATTTTAATCACACAAGTGTAAAATGTTTTTATTACACTGACAAAAGACATAGAGGACATAGTAAAGACTGGGGTTTCTGGAATGGTGTATATATTTATTTAAATACTTACATATTGTATAATATATAAATTATTAAAATCATAATTTACTACTTGTAAATCAAGTATATATAATTTATATTTTATATTTATATAAGTATATTATTTAAATTATGCTTACCTGTATAACTATAATTTAATTTATATTTGTAATTTGTATTAAATTTACTGAGGAACACCTCAGTTGAACAACCCACTTCACTACCCTTTTAAAAAATACCTTTTAAGCATGCCAAATAATTGGCACTTCTTGGACTAAAATGTAGAAGTTTCTCAGTAAAAAAGGACAAGATTGGGCTGGAGCAATGGCTCAGCGATTAGGGCATTTGCCTGACATGCGCAAGGATACAGGTTCAAAACCCAGCACCATGTACACAACGAAGTGTCAGAGCCACAAAAACCACATGAAAAACTGAATAAAATTGATTATCTTTCTTCCTCTCTCTCTCTCTTTATCTTCCTCTCTCTTAAAAAAAAAAAAAGGCCCAAGATTTAGAGTCCAGAAAGACTGGATATCAAATCTTAGCATTGTTACTTGTATTTGCTCCACTTTGCATATTGAATTTTTCTTATCGCTTGATTTTTACAGTAACTCACAGAACTGGTTGATTTTAAAGCATGCCACATAGCAGCAGTTAATATGTTCTTTCTCTCGATCTTCCTGCCCCCATCCACTCTTCAAGAGGCGTTCAAGGAGGAAGGATAACCAATTTGCAAAACTGGAGAGAAAGGGATTCAACCATTTAGGAAGCTGCACTCCCTTCAGCTTCCAGCTCCGACATGCTGTGAACTTATGATTCTAATTCCAGAAGTGAGTGGGTGGGAGAGATCAGCCCACAGGCCCCCACACCAGATGCTAGCCAGGGCTGGGGATTCTGTGCAAACCTAGCACTGAAAACTTTGACAAAGCAAAGTGTAAGTCAGGAGGTTTTGATACCCACTCTTTCCTATCATGCTGATCCCATCTTGTTCTCTCATCTTCTTGAGGGGAGAGAAATCAAGGATTCTCCTACTTCTCAGCTTGAGTATAGCCATGGCTGAAGGCTATGGATAAGTAAGCCTGGATGAAGACACAAGTTCTTTTCTGACTCTGAGTGTTCCTCCTTCCGGAAGGATAGAGCACCTTAAAGGAAATGATACTTGAGAGGAGTCCTAGCACCTCTGTCCCAGTTTCTGTGCATTTCTTCAGGCCTCTCTTTTGCTTCTCATTTTCTAGCCCATCTTTTCCTCACAGTTGGAATGTGAAGAGCCAGGATTCAAAGTGAGCTTCTAAGAGATATGAAGAAATCAATTTGAAGAAATTTGGTTGTAGATTAAAACTTCTCCGTCAAAGTAAAATAAGTTCACACAAGGTCCAGCCTAGCTTTTTGGCAAATTAAACAAAGATAAAGTCCTATCTAGTAAGGGAATGGTCAATGTCACCCCTGTCTTGCGTGTTCATTTCATCTTTGGAAGTTCACAGGATGAATGTAGTTAGTGAAGGATAGGGACTGGACATGTAGGTAGTCTGTACTTCCAGTATAGTTTTACTCAGAAAGGAGCTGTGGGAATACGGAACATTGTCCACTAATGACTACAGGGCACTCTAGTGAGAAGAGTGCTGTCTCATGGCCTCAATTCAGGAAACTGAAGTAAAAAATACAAAACTGGAGGAAATGATAATCAAAGTTCAGAATTCATTGGTTTAATTCTATTGCTAGATTTGCATTTTTGTGAACCTGTTCGGATGCCAGCTCTATAGTGAGATATCTATCTAACACAAGGCTTTAGAGAACAGATGCAAAAGAGATTAGACTGCTTTAAAGCAACTTACCATTTGCATTTGGGATTGAAAAGAGGGAGGATTAACTGTGGTATTGGCCTGTATAATACCCATTTGGTTTCTCTTGAGATTTTTGTTTATTTCCCTTTATTCTCTCTAGTAGAGTGCTATCTTGGCTATTTCAATAAATGGTTAATCTTGTTCTCTGTTAGATTGAATCCTGTTTAAAGCACACTGCAGTGCAACTCCCAACAAGAGTATTTAATACAAACACTGGCTTTTATTGTTATAAAGCCCTCCAATAGGCTGATTAATTTCAGAATTGCATGATACTTGAACCAATTCACTTTTTTTTTGCTCAACATAGTTTAGTTTTACATTTAGGAGGGAATCATTGGCACAGAATCATGAACACATACATAATGATAGAGCAACCTGAGGCTATTGCCAGACCATGGTCTCTCCCCTTTGTGTTCCCCGCCCCCCCATCCCATGTTTCCCCCTACTTTACCCCTGTGCCGATTCACTTTGATAACTAATGGTCCAAAGTTTCAATGAACACTTAGTGGAATTATTTCAGTTGTCCAAATTCATATGTACAAAACTAAAATAGGAACAACATCACCAAATAAATTGGTTTTCTACGTGATCATTATTTTATAACCAAAATAATGAAAACATCAATTGAAGAAAATGAGAGAGAGCGAACAACTAAATGTGTTATAGGAATAATATCACTTCTTGAAAATAACTATAAGTAGTTTATAACTATAATGATAAAATTATATTTCTACTAATTTAATAGACTATACTTTATCTATTCTGTTTTTATAGTCCTTAACATTAATTGTATATGTTAATGTATAGTAATTATGCATATTAATGAGGTTCGCTGTGATATTTACATGCATGCATGTAGTGTTCACTGATCAAATACAATCTCCCTTTCTCCAGTCCAAGCTCAAATCTCTAGTGATCACTATTGTCCTTCCAGGTCTCCTTTTTAGCTTCCACATATAAGAAAGAATATGTGTCACTTGTATTTCTATATCTGGCTTATTTCACTTTTTGTCCTCCAGTTCCACTTATTTAGCAGCAAATAAAAGAATTTCATCCTTCTTTATGGCTGAATAATACTCAGTTGGAGACATATATAGATGTAAATATATCCATTTTATGCATATATCAATATATCTATCTTTTTACATATTATATCCTATCTATCCAGCCATCTCTTTTTTTTCCAGCGGCCTCTTGATGAGCACCTAGGTGGATTTTATATCTTAGCTACTGTGAATAGTATTGCAATAAACATGGACATCTAGGTGTCTCTTTCATAAGCTTATTTCATTTTCTTTAGATATATACCTAGAAGTGACATAGCTGGATTATATGGTAGATTTGTTTTTAGTTCTTTGAGGAACTTCCATACTGTTTTCCATGATGGCCATAGGAATTTACATTCTCACCAGAGGTGTATGAGCTCTTTTTTCTACACATTCTCACCAGCATTTGGTACATTTTTTCTTTTTCTTATTTCCTCCTTCTCCTCTTAATTCTTCTCCTCCTTTGCCTCCTTCTTATTTTTCTTCTTATTTTTTTTATATTTGCCATTCTCACTGGGGAGAGGTAAAATCTCATTGTAGTTTTGACTTACATTTCTCTGCAGGCCAACCTTGAAAATGTTACTTAATATTAGTAGGGCTCCATTCTCTTTATCTGTAAATGGAGGAATGCTTTTAGATCATCCACAAAGTCCCTTTCAGATCTGTAGCTGTGATTCTCTGTGCATATATTCTGTTATTAATAGATGAAAGTACAGTTAATTTGTATAGATATAATTAATCTTTTTATGAGTACATTAGATTAAATTTTTCTTCAATGGTTACTTATTTGGAATCTGCAGTTACTATGAACATCCATAACTAATCATCATTACCATCCTGGCACTGACATTCTCTCATGCTAAAACAGCCTATACCTTTGATCACCAAAAGCACCTGTAGGAGCCCCAATTATGCTCATCATAGTCCAGAATTTGGTCAGAGTAAAATGCCTCCTGCTCCTACCAATTTGCTCACCTACTCACCAGCAGGTCTCTGTTCATGAAGTTCTTTCTTCAAGGATTACTCCTCCTGAGAAATCTCCCAACCATGTCCTCTCTCACTTTGTTATTTTTTAATCTCATTGAGGAGTTGTGTTGTTGTACAATCATAAATGCATGTGTAGTAACAATATATGTCCCTGATCCTAACCCAGAATCACTCCCATATCACCCACATCCCAGTCTCTTGATTCTTCTATATTTCCCCCATAACACTTATAAACATTGATTTTGCTGTGTCACTGTAATGTGCTGATTCTAGCTCCCCTGGGAAAATACCCAGAAGTGGGATAGCTGGATCATACAGTGGATCCATCTCTAACTTTTTGAGGAGTTTCCACACTGCTTTCCAGAGCAGCTGTGCCAGTCTACAGTTCCATTTAGAGTGTGCTAGTGTTCCTATCTCCCCACAACCCCTCCAGCATCTGTTATGGGTTTGTTTTTCTCATCTTTGCCAAACCTCCCTTACTCTTGCATCTTCTATCTAGCTCTAACTCATGCTGTATGACTCATTTTAATTTGGCTGGTATAGACTTTAAATGTATCCCTATCATTGCACAACATATTATAAACACCTTTTATGTATTTGCTTCCCATTATACTGTCAGTTTCAGGGGGGGTCAGACCAAATTGTCATGTTTGTACTTTTACCTACCAATGCTTAGCACAATTCCTGAAGCAAGATAGTAGTGAGAAAAAGCTGCTAAATGTCTGGCACAAGAAGATGAGAAACAAGACAGGTGCAGGGGTACATGCTGGAGCACAGGGAGATGAAGAGATAACAGAAGGGCAAGGCCTGTTGAAACGCTCAAAGACCAGACGTTACGATTATTCCTATATCTATCAGTTCCTGGCAAATGGGCAATTAAAAAAATCACATCTGAGGTTTATCATCTCCTGGGAAGTAGTTTCTGCATCAGGAGTGGGGTGGGGCTCAGAGAACATTACTCAAAGAAACCAAAAGCAAAAGCACTTAGAGGCTGCCTTCTCTCACTAACCACCCAAATATTTAGATCTTCAAATTTCAGAAGGGAAGGTGGGAGAAAGGGAGGAGTAAATATTTATTTGGTTTCCTTCAGTTCACCAGCCTCTGAAAAATATTTTCAGAAGAGCTATCTTTTAAAAATGTAGATAAACCATTTTCTCATCATCTCCTTGACACATTAATGATGTAAAAGACTCTTGTATAGAACTGGTGACAAAACAGCTAGTGAGATGGAATTTTTCTGGAAATGAAAAGTTAAGGTTTGCATTAAGTCAAATCCCTTGGGGAAGTAGTATTGTGTGGTATGAGTATGTGACAATCAAAGTGTGATGGTGCCTGTTCTATGAGGGCAGATGGGTTGGCAGAAGCGGGTATTCTAAAGGAGCAAATAAGTGTGCCACAAATGAGTCAAAGCAGGAATAAAATGGACAAACATCAACTCCTTCACGGGTTTAGTAAGGACTGCTTGTTTATCTAAATACCCATCTGTGCTAAAACAAATGGATGCTGTGAGCAAATATATAACCCTTCCCCCAGCCTGTGTATGCACGCCTGATAACAGGAATGAAGAAGCAGAGAAGGAAGATGAAGATACCAGAATGCGACTTCCGCCTTGCAAGTGGCCACGGGCCCATGGATAACAGCCACTCCTGCTTACTCCTGCTTAGTGACAACTGGAGATGGCTGATCTCATTTGTTTTTAATCCAGTCTGCCTCTGTCTCTTTGAGATAGATAACTTTTTTTTTAAAGAGAGAGGGACAGTGAGAGGAAGAGAGAGAAGGAGAGAATCAATTCTTTATTTAGTTTTCATGTGGTTTCTGTTGCTCAGACACTTCGTGGTGTACACAGTGCTGGGGTACGAACCCATGTCCCTGAACATGCAAGGCAAGCACCGAAAGCACTGAGCCACCACTGCAGCCCTGAGTCAGATAAATTTAAAAAAATCTTGGCTGCTTACTGATGAAAATAGTAATTTGTTGCCCAAGAAGACACTACACTCAATCACTACCTATTCACTTCACGTGTTTGGTATATCTTCTTAGGTGTCTCAAGTGTTCTTCTAAGGATTTGACAGTATAAGTTGTGCTGTCATCTGGTCAGTTAACTTCAATTTAATTAATTTAAAGCTAAGCAAAGCAAGTTTTAAATGAATGAGTCTAATATAGTAATATATGTATATGTATATATATACATATATATGCAAAATATAGTTGTATAGCAAATTCATAATTGTATGATTTCCTACAATACAGTAACAGCAAGCACGGGTTTATGGGAAAGAATATTTCTTCATCATGCAAAGAAATGGGTTGCACTTACAGAGCATAGTTTGATGAGATAGCCTATATTGTAAAATGAAACTTATATAATATTGCAAGAGTTAAATGCTCACAGTCTTCTTCAGTAATACAGTACCGTAAATCAGTAATAAATATGAATTGCCAAGTTCATATTCCAAATATTTCATAGCAAGTGTCCCAGTCTGTGGCTGGATGTTTAATAAACAATATGCATTCAAAGAGGTGCCTGGAAGTTACTGTTGTCTTCAACTTGTTCCTAGAACTGAGGTCATTTTTAGAATGATAGGAAAAGAAAAAATAAAAAGAGAGACAAAGAAATCTAATGATTCTTCAAAATGAATCCCTCAGTGGCCTCTATATGCTGCATGAAACTGAGTTAGAGTTGAGGTCATTTTCTAGGCAACACTGGCCACAAAAGTAATTTTCACACTTGGAAAGTGCTTTGGACATTTTATGCTATAGATATTCAGGTGGCATAGATAACAGAATCATAAGTAAAATTATGAGGAACATAAGGGGAGATTCAAGTCCATAAATGTACAAAGTTTGGTTATTGTAGAGCAAACTGGGAGTAGAATAACAGGCTACATTTTCATAACAAGTTGAAATAGGGAAAAAATGAATTATTTGGCTTCATTCAAGGGAATATAACTAGATATGAAATTCAGAAAAGAAAATTCAGACTGTCAGATGAAATATCCCAAAAAAGACCAAAAAAAAAAAAAAAAAAAAACAAAACTTAGCCATCGGGTTACTCGATTGCAGATAAGTCTTTGAAAAGAAGTCAGGCAAACCCCATGGTCCAGGACAATGGAAAAGTAATAACATTAGAGGCAATTTTAAAGCAAACGTTCAGAGGTGAAATGATTAGTTCATGAAAGCTGTGGGCTAATCATTCCATCCTATTTGAATGGTTAACTGTAGGTAGGTGGCTGAAGCAGGTGACTAGAATGGTATTCCCTGGTAGGAGGCATATTCCCTGGTAGTCCTTCCCCTCTTCTCTGCTTCCTGGTCTCCATGAATGGAGGAATGCCCCTCCACCATGCTTTCCCACCTGATATTGGACTTCATCTTGGTTCCAGAGCAATGTAGTTAGTCCAACATGGAACTGTGAGCCAAACTAAACTTTTACTCCTCTAATTTATTCTTGTTGGGTATTTTGGTCATAGCAACAGAAAGCTGATTAAAATAGCATTTTATTTGGAAACATGGCTGGGTCAGAAGTCCTTCAAAGCTGAAAATTACATGTTTGAAATTGAAAGAAAATCTTGATAAATCCCTTAGATGTATAATATAACATTTTCTTTTAGTTGACTTTAAAAAGCACCAATTTCAGAGATCACATAGGTAGGAATTGCATTATTAGAATCCTGTAGCTTTGCTACAGATAATACCTTCTGATGTATGAATCGTGGTGGTAGACGTTGCCTAAGTTGTTTTACAGGCATGGAGAGGATTTTTGTCTAGCTCAAATCAATCAAACTACTGACTCTTCACTTGGGCCTTATGGGTGTCTTATGGGTGACCTTGGGATGTCCATGAACCAGACTCCACCATCAGAGCATGCTAGTCTACTGTTTTCTGAATATTGGTACTGTGAAAAGCCGTGAAGTTTGAGTGTGCTTCATTTTTCCTTACCTCCAATCTTGGCTTCATGTTTTATACCACCCTGCTTCTTAATTGCATTAAAAAAAACTCCTAAACCCTGTTCTAGGGAGGTGTATTTGAGTCTTGTTCTCCTATATGTATGCTTGGCCCTCATGAACAAACTCTCTTTTGCACAACTTGTTTCTGTGATTGAAACATGTTTCAGCGATGTTCTCACACTGCATGATGAGTAAAACAGGACTGAACTGATAATGGGTTAACCATTCCAACAACTCCCTAAGCACCTCCGAGAATGTTTCAGGAGTCGTAGGGCCTCTTGGTTCAGTCAAGAGGGTCTCCATTTATTCTGTTGTCTGATCAAACAGTAGACACTGGTCAAGCTGGCTCTCTACATGCTCTCAAGGTTCAAGGAAAATCTGCATTGTTCGTTTAATTGTTTCTCATTTTCTGCTAACTATAGAGTATAGTTTCTAATAACAGGCACTATCACCAAGTTACATTACAATATTAACCTGTGTATATTACAGTATATTTTCTTCAATCTTCTTATGATGCTATTTGCCCATGCTTATCAATCAGGAAGTTGATTGTAAGCTCAGAAAAGTTCCTCTTTCTCTTTCTCTCTTTTTTCATTTTTGTTTGTTCATTTATTTGTTGGTCTATGCATAAATAGCATAAGACTAAAGCAAGATTAAAATATGGCTGTGCATTCCTCTCCATCATTTTCTTACACTTCAAAAGGATATTCTCTGGTATCTAAAGTGTTTCAAAACATGATCTCAATGTATGGTTTTACACTTTTTGTTCTATTACTCTCTACTATGTGCCCTGCATGTGAAATAAAATGAAACTCTCACTGTCCTACTTGTATTTTCTGAACTTTCCTATATTTCTGTCTTTGCACATACTGATCTTCCCCAACTCATTTCCCTATGTTCAATCCTAGCTGTTCTTTAGAATCTAACTAAAATACTTTTTCTCCATATTATTGTGTATTATACCCTATCAAGAAACATCTTCCTTTGCTGTTCTGTTAGAATGATATTTCTTGCTTAAATAACCCATATCACTGTTAAACTGGTTTAAGCTTTTTATAACTCTCTTATATCTAGGATTCACCTCTGCTAATGGTTATATCCAGGTCTGATTTGCTTTAGGGTCCCATAAAATATCTGTATTTTTGTTTTGTGACTAAGTAATGAATGAACCCCAAACGATCAAGCTTAAAGTGAATCTTGACATCCTCTTTCATCAGCAGCATCATTGCATGAGTCACATGTGAAAAATACCTTGTGGATGGCTATATAGGTCTCTAAACATCACTAAAGTTTCTTACATTTCAGTCAAGGAGTTGGAAATTGCCAGAAACAGTGACATCTGGTGGGCCAATGGAGTTCTTTGAAGGTGGATGACCAGAGACCAAGTCAACAACACACAGGAGCCAGAGACTGAAATCGTACACACCCAGAGCTTCAGGAGTGCTATTTCCAAATGTGGCTCTGATTTGATCCTACTTAGCTTAATTGACTTCTGATGACTCTCCATGGTTAAGAAAATAAAATTCCCCAAGTAATAGATTGAGTACAAAACAAAAGTATGAAAAGGAACAGGGCATTTAGATAGTTTAAAAGTTCTTAAACATTTAGAAAGGAAAATTACAACTTTACAGTGAAAAAAGGAGAATATCACATTAAAATAGCAAAGGAAAACCTTTCCTATGCATTTCTTCATGCAATGAACTATGAAGGATACAGCATCCCATGTAGCAATCCTGATAAAAATCACCTATCCTGATTTGATTACACAAACTGTAGACAAGGCAAATTGAGGGACACGCTACAGAACAGAAGTATTCTGCTCCTCAAAAATGCCAACGTCATGAAAGATAAAGGAAAACTGAGGAACAATCCAAGATTAAAGAAGACAAAAGTAAAAGCTACTAGGAAATGTGTGATCCTGAAAAATATTAGGAAAACAATAAAATTTGAGTAAAGTCTTCAAACTAGATGAAAATATTATACCAATGTTAAATTTCCTAGTTTTGATAATTATATTATAGCTATGAAGAAAAAGAAACCACAGATGGCAATAGACCTGGTCATTTTGAAAATCTCTTTAGCTGAAAATTGAAGCAATGAAAAAGTAATTAAAACAATGATAATACTAACAATAATACATATTTATTGATTTTTAACTGTGCATTTCTCAATTGTTTATCTCCAGAAAACACTAAATTAGTTACCATCATTATTCTAATCAGGGTGTGAAAATTAGAATTTGCTCCAAATCACAGGGAATAGATTGAAAAACAGTGCTTTGTGTCCAAGAATTCTGACTCACTGCTTTATTTTACATTTGTTGTAGCTTTCAAGTGAAGACACAAACCCACAAAACTTGATTCAGCATTAAACCACTTAAGGAATAAAAGAATGATGCACATGAAACACATTTCCAGATTAATCTAGAGTTCTCTACTAATCTGGTTAGAATGGTTTTTATTGATCCTTGAATTGTAAGCGCACTAGAATATTTGGAATTAGACAATTATCCTATAGCTGGATCTAGGAAACACTTGTTAGGTCTGTCAAGAAGCAAACATCCTTCTCCATTCTTGTATAATGGGTTTCTTTGATGGTAGTATTTGGAGTACCTCATTTAGAATTCTTCAGAAATTAATACAATGTTAAAGCTGAAAAGGCTTAAAAATACACATTTGTTCATATAGACTCTTCATTTCACAGGTTAGGCAACTGAGAAACAGTAATTTGTCACATAATCTGTACTCCCATTTCCAGGTGTGAATTTTTAGAAAATATATTTAAACTTCAAGAAAACATAAAATAAAATTGAAACTACACATGCGCATAGGAGTCATTGGTGAATTTCAGAACTCCAGGTAAAGTGCGAACTTGGCTGACTGCCCTGCAAACCCAACTGCCTGCTTTTCCCTGGAAAACCACTGCATGCATACTTTGAATCAATCGCAGGCTTGCTGACTCATATGGACATTTATTGTGGTTAATAAGTTAACAGAAAGATGTGAGATGCTTGATCAGGTAAAAGTACTCACATTCTGAGTACTGTGAATTCAATAATTCACTATAGGTACAAAATTGAAGATGAGGAACCACTATTAAAAAATGAACCATAGATTTTGACACATGACTAAAGCAAGATGTGTAGAAAAATGAAAGGAATTAAACTGAAAATAAATCTCAGAATTTCAAAAGAACAGAAAGAGATGGAGACCAAGAATAGCTATCATTCATGTATATGACCTCCAAAACCTGGGCTTTCTGCTTGCCTGAGAGAGCGAGTAAAGAGTTAAAGGACAGAATCTATGTTGTTGTCATATAAGCCTGGGCAGATGGAGCAGGAATCCCTGGTTCTCAGTAGGCAGAGGCAAGCTAAGTGCATGCCTTGGCTAGCAATTTCACAGCTGCAGCAATTTGTCTCATCCCTTGCTAAGACCAGAAGATCCGAGAAAAGTACCAGTGATCACAGGGAAAGTGACTCTTCTGGGACTGACCTGGGCTATTTGCTTTTATACCATTCTAAAATTGAATTGGGCACATGAGCTTCCCCTCTTCAAAGACTATGTGCTCAGTGTATCCCAAGGGTGACTGAGTGCGGTGGTTCTGTGGAATTCTGCAAGTATCTCTCTTTCTGGATTTTCTTAATGTTCTTTATTTTACCTGGGGCACACATCTATGTCTCCTTTCCCCCTCTACGGGCTTCACCTCACTAATTCACCACTTAGATCTTAGTTCACATATCACTGATCCCACAAGGCTGGGCTAAATCACCCATCAATGGGAGTCCACAGCACCCTGAAACTGTCCCAAATGTAGCAGGTGTTACACTGTATTTTGATTGTTTATTGCCTTAACTCTCTGAAATGATATCATTTTAGCATCTGACATGAAAGACATTGGTTTATTTTGTTTGTTTGTTTTTTGGTTTTTTTCTACGTTGTTTTACTAGTTAAGAAGGCATTAATGGTGAGTAGAAGAGGAATGGAAGGGAACAGAAAATAATCCACGTGTATACAATTGAAGAATGTCTAAGGTGCTTGAAACAAATATTATAGGACATAATAAGCCATTGGGGATTGTCTCCCTTGTTACCAAGATCTGAAGTATAGATAGGAATTTACTAGATATACGAATAGAAACAGGGTTATGGCACTTGCCCAGCATGTGCAAGTACATGGGTTCAAACCCCAGCACCCATGTACACAACTAAGTGTTGGAGCAAAGAAAGCCATGAGAAAAACTCAGTAAAAATCATTAAATTGATTCTCTGTCTCTCTCTCTTACTGTCCTTCTCTCTTAAAAAAAATAATAGAAACAATGCACACAGAGCATTGGAAGTCTAGACGTTAAGAGTGGCAGGGTGAGTAGGGAAGCATAAAGAGAAGAAGCAGCGTGTGAGCAGGCTGTGTCTGAGATAGGGTAGAATGCAGCACAGCTCAGAATACGAAGGAACCCATATATTCCACATGTCTATCTCATTCGTCCTTCTACTCCTGTAAAACAACAGGCAACGTTTAATGTTTACATGAGCACACAAATAAATAAGTACATGAATGAGCTAACAAAGAAGAGGGATCTATATCAAAGTTTCCTTTGGCAGTTGGAGAAACAGATTAATTTATTATTCTATTGTTCATGATGTACTGCAACTAAAAATGCCCTGCAGTCATGACATATCTGTTAAAATGCTATCACTTTATATTATAGATTTTTGTTTATGGTTCTGTTTCATCTTCTCTGTATGCTTTTTGAGATATTAAATCTTTTCTTAATTATATTTGTATTGGCACTAACTGGTACCCAGTGTGCATAGAGCTCAAGCACTTGTTCCATTGAATAATGCATTACTTGAGGGCAGAGATCACTCTGCTTTTGAGTTCCATAACTCTTTGTATTCAATAGACTACCAATAATGATTTGTAGAATTAAATTGAAACACTGGATTTTATTGTAGCTTGTAAATTTCTTGTATCTTGTGTATTTTTTGTATCTTTCCTCTTCTCAAAGTGTGATGTAAAGACTCAGCTTAATATGAAGCTCAAATAGCTCTACTCTCTCAAACATTACCTCTTGAGCACTGTATTCTCCATTGATTTGAAGACTTTCAAAACATGCTAACTGATCAAAAGTATCTGTTCCCAGTGAGATCTCAAGGTTCCTCCTAATGTTGGCTGTGTTCTTAGATATTTAGATGAAATTAAAAATTATTTTTTCACTTAAACGCAGATTCATTTAATAGAGAACTCATCATATCATATTAACACTGAAGTGTTACATGTAAAACAAACACAGACTTTTTTCTGAGTCACCATGCATACCTCCATCAAGGATATTATATTATTATAATCATGTGTTATACATTATTACATAATATGTCATATATTATACCATGCCATCCTTGTGCCTCAACACAGCATCATAATACATGACAAAATAAATGGTTAAACAATGGTAACAAAGCATATATGAAATCAGACACCTGCAAAGGCTAAAAAGCTTTATTAGTTCTATGACAATGTGAAAAATTCTCAATATTTTGTCAATATAGAAACTTGACTATTTTACATTAGTGAGTGGTCTTAATTTAAATAGACAGAAAAGGATTGACAAATATAAAGATAAAAGGAGTTCATTGACCAGATGGCCTTCCAAAATCATTTCCAGGCTATAGAACCTAGCTTGTAGAATATGTAACAATTAAAGGGTGAGCCACAAGATTGGCCAACAGTCTGGGGACGACCCTTTCTCCTGCTGCTGTCATTGGAAGCTCCTGTCAGCACTGTGCTGGACCTGTCAATAAATCTCTTCCAAAATATTTAAGTAATGCAAATAGTAAGCATCCGAATAAGCAAAATGACACAGAAGAACAAACTGAAAATAAATGCCCCCTCCACTTGTAATTAAAAAATCATACTGTTCTCTACACACTCCCTACAAAATTTCAGTTAAGGTTTATTCCAATGCTAATCTCAGGCTGGGAATAATAATACAATAATAGAATTAAAAAATCAAATAAATATTTATTACACTTAGCAAATAATATTAACATAAAATATTCATACATAGATAGACCTTATCACAGAATAAAATATTATAATATACAGAAAGCAAATTTAAATATATCAGGTTGAGCACACAGGATGATCCAGATTTCACTTTAATTGGCAAATAATTTAAAAATTTACATTAATTTTACTTGATATCTTGGTGTATTTTAAAATACAAATAGTGCCTCTTACTGTAGAGTGCTTCCCTTCAGTTGCTCTCGGCTCACCTGCATCTTGTTAATTGTTCTTTTTGTTTTGATTTAAAATACTTTGTATTTTTACCACCTCATATTAGCCAAGGTAGTTCAGGTTGTGCTGCAATTATAAACAACTTTAAATATTAGTGCTACTATTCAAATATTTTAGTTTTTTCACTAGCTTCTGTGCAAACCTGGTAACTCACAGGGCTGTTCTGTGTTGGTTCCAAATCCTGGATATCATCAGCTTCATAGTAGGTGCCAATAATACTGCATTTCTATGAGCACCATACAGGAGAAAGAGGGAGACATGAACCCTGGCAAGTAAATTCTGGAAGTGACACATATCTCTCCTATTCACATCTCATAGGCCAAATTAAGTCACCATGCCTTATGTAAATTTAAGAGTGTAGAAAAGCAGTTTTCCAATGCTAGGAAATAGAAGAGAAATCGATGTTAAAGATTGTCTCCAACACCATTAAATACTGAGTAGTCAAGTTAATGGCTTTCCAAAAATTGTACAAAATTCAGATTTTTTAAATGGGTCATTATTAAACTTGCTAACCTTGCATATAACTTTCAAAGATTCAGCTTTTTAAAATATTCTTTGATAGTCCTTGATCACATATACTAAACAAACATTCAGGAAATTTCTTCTCATTCACAAATAAACAAAAAAAGAATACTTGAAGCCTGTATACTGTTATTCCTGTAACTAAATATTGGAGGCATAGGAGCATTCAAAATCCATTGTTGTTAGGCACAGTGGTGCACGCCTGTAATCCCAGTGGCCCATTAGGATGAGGCAGGAAATCATGAGTTCAAAGTCAGCCTCAGCAACTTAGCAAGGCCATAAGCAACTTAGCAAGAACCTGTTTCAAAATTAAAAGGGCTGGGATGTGGTTCAGTGGTTAAATGCCCCTTTGTTCAACCCCTGGTAATAAAATTAAAAAAAAAAAGAAATACATTGTTTCATTGTTTTCAGTGTGTTCAACATATTAGTTTTAGTTCAATAATTTAAAACATTTTTCAATAATTCAATAATTTCACTGTGTACTTATTATGCAATATTTTTATGTCCAAAATCATCTTTTTAAAATTTTTATTCAATAAACATGGTCTTACAACTGGAGGGATTCATTGTCAAACAATCAAGAACAAAAGTGTAATGACAGAACAAACCAAGACTGGTGCCAACCATGGTTTCCCACCCTTGGGTTCCCCATGGTTCCATGTTTCCCTCTACTTAAGTCCCAAATTAATTGGACTTCTCCTGGAAGTAAGAGGTTCCCCTCTGATTAGATTCCCCCATACTACTTCCCTCTGGTCTCCTTGATGTCCTTCTTATTTCCTTCCCCCCTCCCTGCCCCACTCCCTACATCCCCTAGGAATCTAGGCAAGGTTCCCCACGATTGTGTAAAAATTCATACATGCTGAGGTAATTGTTAGGTTAGCCATCTATTGTACTGTTTCCGCTTGTATTTTAGCTTCCACAAGTGAGAGAAAACATTCAGCCCTTGAGTCTCTGTGTTTGGGATACTTCACTTAGCGAAATTTTTTCCCATCTCCAACCATTTGGCTACAAATGCCATAATATCGTTTTCTCTAATAGCCGAGTAATATTCCATTGTATATACGTACCAGAGTTTTTGAATCTACTCACCAAGTGAGGGGCATCTGGGTTGGTTCCATAATTTAGCTATAGTAAATTGAGCTGCTATAAACATTGAAGAAGCTGTATCTCTATAATTTGTCAATACTAGTTCTTTTGGGAAGATTCCCAAGAATGTGATAATTGGGTCAAAAGGCAGTTCCAACCCTAATTTTTTGAGCAGCCTCCAAAGTGGCTATACCAGTTTGCAGTCCCACCAGCAATGTGACAGTGTTCCTCTTTTCCCACAGCCCCTCCAGCATCTGTCATTGTTCATATTCTTCATTTTTGCCACTCTGACTGGAGTGAGGTGGAATCTCAGTGAAGTTTTGATTTGCATTTCTCTGATTGCTAGTGATGTAGAGCATTTTCTCATATGTTTATGGGCTTTTTGGACTTCTTCTGTTGAGAAGCTTCTTTCTAGTTCCATAGCCCATTTATTGATTGGATTACTTTTGACTTTGTTATTATTATTTTTTTTTAGTTCTTTGTATATTCTGGATATTAGCTCTTTGTCTGAGGTGTAGCAGGCAAAATTTTTCTCCCATTCTGTAAGTTCTGTCTTGAGACTCTTGACTAAATCCTTAGCTGTGCAAAAGCTTTTTAGTTTAATTGCATCCCATGCATTTATTCTTGATTTTACTATTTATGCCATGGTAGTCCTGTTAAGGAAAACTGTGCCGACTCCTATGTCATGTAATGTTGATCCTACTTCTTTTTCAAGCAATTGTAGAGTTGCTGGTTTAATATCCAGATTCTTGAACCATTTTGATTTAATTTTTGTGCAGGGTAAAAGGTAAGAATCCAATTTCAGTTGTCTACACATGGCTGTTCAATTTGTGCAATATCATTCTTCCACACCATGCTTTTGCTCCCTGCATAAAATATCAGAAAATTAAAGGTATGAGGGTTCATCTCAGAATCCTCTATTCTATTCCATTGTTCTTCCATTCTGTTTTGATACCAATACCATGCTGTTTCTGTTACTATGGCCTTGTAGTATAATTTCAGGTCAGGAATTGAGATATCCCTGCTCCTCCTTCTTGCTGAGCAATGTTTTGGTTATTCTGGGTCTTCTGTTATTCCATACAAATTTGAATACTGCTTTTTCTATATCCATGAAGAATGACATTGATATCTTAATAGGGATTGCATTAAATCTGTATAGGGCTTTGGGTAAAATGGCCATTTTGATGATATTGACTCTACCTAACCATGAACATGGAATGTTTTTCATCTACAGAGATCTTCTATAATTTCTTTTTTTAAAGTTCAATAGTTTCCATTGTATAGATCCTTGACATCCTTTGTAAGATTTATGCCCAAGTATTTTATTTTTTTGGAGGAGATGGTGAAAGGGACAGACTTTCTGATGTCTTCTTCAGTGAACTTGTTGCTGGAGCATAGGAAAGCTAATGATTTATTGGTGCTAATCTTATAACCAGCCACTTTGCAAAAATCATTTATAAGCTCTGGAAGTCTTCTGGTTGAGCTTATAAGGTCTTCTAGGTGGAGGATCATGTCATCAGCAAATAGAGACAACTTGATCTCCTCCTTTCTTATTCGAATTCCTTTGATTTCCTTCTCTTGTCTGATAGCTCTGGCAAGAGTTTCAAGGACTAAATTGAATAAGAGTGGTGAAAGTGGACAGCCTTGTTTTGTTCCTGAATTCAGTGGAAATGCTTTCAGTCTTTCTCCATTGGGCATAACGTTGGCTATGGGTCTGTCATAAGTGGATCTTACATAGTTAAAATATCTTCCCTTGATCCCTATCCTCTCCAGCATTTTGAGCATAAAAGGATGTTGAATTTTATCAAAGCCCTTCTGCATCGATTGAGATGATTATATGATTTTTATTTTTAATTCTGTTTAAATGGCAAATTACATTTATTGATTTGCGAATGTTGAACCAGCCTTGTTTTCTTGGAATGAAGCCCACTTGATCATGATGTACTATCATTTCAATGTACTTTTGGATCCAATTAGCTTGAATTTTATTAAGGATTTTTGCATCTATGTTCATTAGGGAAATTGGTCTATAGTTTTCTTTTCATGATGAGCCTTTGTTATATGTTGGTATCCGTGTTATATTTGCTTCATAAAAAGTATTTAGTAGCACTCTGACCCTTTCAATTTCATTGAAAAGCTTATAGATGATCAGTGTTAATTCTTCTGTAAACATTTGGTAGAATTCTGCAGTGAATCCATCAGGTCCAGGACTTTTCTTTTTTGGAAGGCCTTTGATTACTGCTTCGATTTCAGAACCTGAGATTGGTTGGTTTAGATTTTCAATGTCTTCTTCTGGTGTTAATCTGGGGGTGTCGTATGTGACTAAATATCTGTTCATATCGTCCAGATTATCAAACTTGGCACTGTAAAAATTTTCAAAGTAAGTTCTGATAATCTTCTGGATTTTGGTTGAGTCTGTGGTGACATCTCCATTTTCATCTTTGATTTTATTGATTTGCTTCATTTCAATCTTCTTGGTGAGATTGGCAAGGGTTCTGTCCATTTTGTTTATTTTTTCAAAGAACAACTCTTTGTTTTGATGATAATTTATGTTGTTTTTTGTTCTAAATTTCATTAATTTCAGCTCTGATTTTAGTTATTTCCTATCTTCTATTAGCTTTTGTATTGGATTGTTCCTCTTTTTGTAAAAGTTTGAGTTGGAGCATAAGACTATTTATTTGGGCTCTTTCCAGATTTTTGATGCATGCACTCAGTGCTATAAATTTACCTCTTAAGAATGCTTTCATACTATCCCAGAGATTTTGATATGTAATTCCATCATTCTCATTCATTTTCAAGAATTTCTTAATTTCTGATCTTATTTTGTCTTTTATCCATTATTTGTTTAAAAGGGTGTTGTTATTCAATTTCCATGTATTAGAGTAGCTTCTGTTGTTTTTCTTGTTGTTGATGGCTAAGATCATGGCATTGTGATCTGATAGGATACATGGGACTATATCAATTTTCTTGAATTTGTTAAGGTTAGCTCTGTAGACTAGGATGTGCTCTAATTTTGAGAAGGATCCATGAGCTGCTGAGAAGAAGGTAAATTCAACCAATTTAGGAAGGAATATTCTGTAGATGTCTGTGAAGTCCAATTGATTAATAGAGATGTTCAGATTAGAGATATCTTTGTTGATTTTTTGTTTCAATGATCTGTCCAATGTTGATAATGGTATATTGAAGTCCTCCAATATTATTGTGTTGAGGTCAATGAGGGGCTTAATGTCCTTGAGTATTTTTTCCATATATTTGGGGGAATTGGGATTGGGGGCATAAATGTTAATTATTGTTAAGTCTTATTGCTGAATTGTACCTTTTAGTATGATGTAGTGTCCATCTTTGTCCTTTCTGAGTAGTTTTGGATCAAAATTAACTTTATCAAATATTAGGATGGCCATGCCAGCTTGCTTTTTGGGGCCACAGGCCTCGTAGATATTTTGCCAACCTTTCACCTTCAGTCTATGTCTACTTTTGAGTGTGAGGTGTGTGTATTGTAGACAATATATTGCTGGATTTTGTTTTTTGTTCCAGTAAGCCAATCTGGGTCTCTTAATTGGGGCATTGAGACCATTCACATTCAGAGTTAGAATAGATATGGGAATCTGAGTCCTAGACTTTGTGTTTGTTGCTGTGTTTTGTGCCATCTTGGGTTTCTTTCGGTTTGTATTGTAATTATAGACACTCTTGTTTAGGGATTTAGGGAATTATTAGCATGTTTTTCTGAATGAAAGATATCCTTGAGAATATTCTATAAGGCAGGGCTTGTGTTCATGAATAGTGCTAGCTTGAATTTATCATTGAAGTATTTAATTTCTCTGTCACATTTAAATCTGAGTTTTGCAGGGTTATATTGTTTTTTGATGAAAATTGTTTTCTTTCAAGGTTTGAAAAATATTGTTCCAAGCTCTTCTGGCCTTCATTGTCTGATCTGAAAAATTCATAGTGATTCTAATTGGTCTGCCTCTGAATGTGACTTGGGGCTTCTCCCTAGGTACTTTTAGAATTCGTTCTTTAGTTTCTTTGTTAATCATTTTATATATGATATGTCTTGGTGAATTTCTCATTTGGTTAGGTCTGTTTGGTGTTCTATAAGTGTCTTGGATTTGGTAATCTGGGTCAATCCTGATATGAGAAAAGTTATCTTTGATAATTTCATTTAATATGTTCTTAATGCCCCCTGTTTGTTGTTCAATGTTTTCTTCCAGTCCAAATACTCTCAGGTTATTTCTTCTCATATCATCAAATATTACTTGGAAGTTCTGGTCATGCACGATAAGTTTCTCTTCTTGTCTGTCCTCCTTGAACTCGACATTGCTCAACCTGTCTTCATTATCTGATGTACATTCTTTGAGAGTTGAGGTTCTATTTTCTGTTGAGTTTACTCTAGTGTTAGTATCTTCTAGTGAGGTTTTGATTTGGTTGACAGTATTTTTCAATTCTGAAAGCTCTGCTACATTTCTCTTCAGGGTGTCTAACTCTTTATAAACATGGTCTTTCATCTCATGGAATTGTTCCCTTATTCCTTATGAAAGTTGTCTCTCATCACCTGAAAATGATCTCTGATCTCTTTCCTTAATTCTTCTTTCAGCTCCTTGATTGAGTTACTAATCATAATGTTGATATATTTTTCTTGGTTTTCATCCAGGACCCCTGCCATAGAGTTCTTGGATGGGGAGCTATGAGGGTGAGGATGGCAGTTATTACCCCTTTTCCTCATTTTCAGATACAGGGGATTTGGCTTGAAGACCGACAATGTGTATTACTGTTGTAAGGGTTATTGGAGCTTCTTATGCCTCTGCTTTGTTGGGCTGGGGTGCTACTTGGGAAGCACAGATTGACACCTGCCTGTCCAGTCAATGAAGAAATGTGAGCCTAAAGGTGCATATATTAAACAGTTTCAACTAAAACAGTTATAATGGTGGTCAGGACCTATAGGGAGCAGTTTTCTTCCATGAGAGCTCTCACAATATGTTAAGATAGCCAGCATATACCCATTTTGGAGAATGACCTCCACTTTAGTTAGCAGGGCCTCTGTAAATGGGGGAAAGAACAATCTGGAAATCCAAGGAAGTGGGGTAGTGAGGTAGTGTGGAGCTTATTACTTAGAATAAAGAACTAGAAGGTGTTAGCATGGATTTAGTTATTCAATTAGGAATAAGGAAAGCATAGAAAGGGGATGTGAGTAGGTTAAAGGCTTCGAGTGAGGAAGAGAGAGAACAGCATACAGTTTAGGAATTTAGAGAGTACAGGGGAGAAGACGCATGGTTCACTTCAACCCAAAGACATTACAAGCTAGTTTGCTATCTTCACCAATTGTGAACAGTGAGAAAGTGAAGTAGATATAGGATCTGCTGGAGGAAGAAAAAACAGAAAGAAAGAAAAAGAAAAAAGAGAAAAAAGAAAAAAGGAAAGAAAAAACAGACCCTAGGGGAAGCAGGGATAGCAGTGGTAAAATATAGGAGGGGTAGAAGAGATATTACTGCACACTTTGCAGTATAGTCAGGTTAAAAATCAATTCTATACAAAAAAAGTATGTGTGCTTCTATGTACCTATATTGCAGAAATAAAGTAATTACTTAACAAATATGATGAGTTAAGGGAAAGGAAAACAGTAGCCCCAATCTATTAGAACACAGTTACACAGTTTAAATACATGCTTTATAAAACGACTTATTTTTAATATATAGTAGATAAATGCATAAGCTCAAAATGAAACTGGCAAAGACTTTTTCCTTTTAAGTCAAATGTTACTGAAAACCAAGCTTACTATATCTAAAATTAGTGTAAAATATTTTAAGTAATTTTTATTCTCTTTCTAAACTGTATATCTAACAAAGAGGCAAAAATGAGGCAGCACCATAAATCTAGAAAGGAAAGCAACCTCTATAGCCAGCAATATCCATGGGTCATCTGCCCATTTCCAACAGCACAGTGTCACAATTTCAGAAGCCACCAGGGAAATGGTGTTGTACTGGGGACTCATGAAATATGTGAGTGTTGCATCCTCTGTGAAATGAAAAGCTAAGAGAAAAACAAAACTTCCACATAAGAGAACTCAGCAAGGCAAATTGTCTATAGTAATTTCACTTCTGGGTGTGTGAGGTGGAAAAATAGAGTAATGTATGAATTCTCTGAAATTTTATAAGTTGAAGTCTATCATTATGTAGTAATCATAGATTTGAAACTATAGCACCTGGGTGATCCTCAAAAAATACCAAACTTAACAAAGTGCCCCCAAGGGAGCTGTAATGATATAGGGAAAATATCAATTAACACAAAATAAATTTTGTAAGAAAAAAGTGGAGAAAAAAATACATCAGGCAAGAAAAACAGAAAGCACAAAATAAGATGATTAGAAGTAAATCCAATTATATTAGATATCATATTGAATTGTGAATATTTCAAAAAAGGTACTAAAATTCTTAGATATTTATACCATAAGTATCATCAAAATGTTATATACACCATACATACACATGTGAAAAAATTTAATGAACTAGAAAATGAGCATAAAATATATAAAATAAAACAAAATAAATGACAAAATCAAATAAGTCAAAGTTATTTTGGGGGAAAACATTACAGTTGCTAAAAAGCAAACAATTTGATGAATAAATTGAGGATATAGTTGCAAATGAAGCAGAGACTTAAAATAAAAGCATTTCAATAGATTTGAAAATTAACAAGATATGGACAGATGCTTAGAAAAAAATGACTTACTTAAAAGTAGTGAAAATAAATAGAAAACCTGAGTAATATCATAACCTTTAAAGATATTGAATCAATATTTTAAAATGCTTCCATAATACAAACAGCAGGCTCAAATGACTTTTATAAATATGTTGTACCACACATTCAAAGGAGAAATAAATTCCAGTTTTATACCAATTACTGTTGAAACTAGAAAGAAAGGGAAAGACGCACTTGTTCATTTAGGCTAACATAACTGCAATTCAAAAACTGGAAGACAGTATAAGAAAGATAAGTTATAAAGTAATATACAAACACATGAGCAACATAAACTCAGCAGCATATTTAATATATTGAAAGAGTTCTGAAAAAAATAGTTTAGGAATGAAAGGTTGGGTCAACCTTAAAAATATCTATTAATGTAATTCACCACATGAAGATGCTAAAAGAGAAATATTGTGTCATTATCTCCATCCATGTAGAAAAAGTATTTAATAAAATCCATCAACCATTAAGGGACCCTTGACTAGAAGAGGATTTTTTTAATCTGACAGAAATCCAAAAATAACAAAAAATATGCAGCAAACATCATATATATTGAAAGATTACAATTATTTCATTTAAATTCATGAATAAAGAAGTCCACTACACTGCTAATGTTCAGTACTGTACTGGAGGTCCCTTTAAAGACAATAATGATGAGAAAAGAAATGAACATCATGAATATTGCAAAGGAATTTTTAAAAATCCAATCCTGAATCCCAAAAAATATGATTTTCCATTCAGAAAACCTTAAACATTATACAGATATAATATTAGAACTAATGAATGATAACTTTTAACAGTGTTGTTGGATAAAAGATCAGTTATATAAAACTCAAATGAATTTTTACAAAACTGCTAAAGACATTTAGAAAATATAATTTTGAAAGGTACCTTGCAAAATAGTGACACAATATAAAGTAACTAGGAATAATTTTTTAATGCACTAGAGCTTCATAAAGTAAATGGTAGTATTTTATGAAGTGGTAGCAAACAAAATCCAAATAAACAACAGAAAAAAATTTTCTGGATGATGAAATAGTGTCACAAAGCTTCCAAACATTTCCAAATTTATAAATCCAGTGTGAATGTGGGTTTTAGAGGGATCTTCCAAAATTCACATGAAAAATGAAAGACAAAATAAAGTTAAAACTTCCTGAAATAGGAAGAAAGGAGAATCTGCCCTACCAGATAACAAGACTTACTAAAAAGCTACAGGAATTAAAAAAATGAGACATCAGCACAGATGTAGACAATATTCTACAGAAGCATAATAACATTGTAAATCTTTGTAGGACAGATGAAAAATTTGTATTCAGACAACTGTGTTATTCATGTAAAAATAAATTTGAGTCCTTTTTCACACATGCAAAATCAATTCCAGGTTGTTATGTAAGAGAGTATCTAGAGAAACTTGGGGCAAGATATTTGGGGAGATATGTAAAGAATATACTTCTGATTTTGGAAGAATTTCTAAAATTAAACTTAAGGCACAACATGTACATTCCCAAAAGGAAATAGGTTGAACCTTATGAAGTTAAGAAATTCTGTTCATTAGTTCTTAGTCTGTTGTTGCTGCTTCAATAATGCAGAATGACTTATAAGCAGCATTATTTTCCTTGCTGCTGTATCTGAGGGTTGGCTCTGCTTCAGGCTCCAGGTCTTAGTTTCAGCCTTGGGATGAGTCTGCTGCATGTGCCCTCCTTGGACCAGTGGCTAGCCAGGGTCAGTTGTTCTTGGCAATGGCAGGCACACAGGATGTCAAGCTAAACCTCCAGAGCACATGTAACACCTCTGCTTGTGCTGCACTGCTTATATCCCATTGAAAAAGATAAGGTCATTAACCAAGTCCAATACTGAGGTGGCAGGATGTCATAGGATGTCATACTCAACTGAACAGTACTACAGTTACATGGCAAGGGGTGTGAATGTATCATATTATTTATTACAGAGGAGTGAAGAATTGGCACTAGGATTCCTATCAACCACACATACTTGAAACCACATGGAAATCAAGCTGAAATTTGAGTGAAGACATTTACTACATATAACAATGGATTGGACTTCCAAATAAGAAAGCTTAGCTTAGAAACTGATAAGAAAACAAACCATAATTTTAAAAGATCAAAAGATAGAGAAATTTTGGGCTGAAGTGGTAGCTCGGTGATTAAGGTGCTTGCCTAGCATGTGCAAGTACCCAAGTTTGAACCCCAGCACAATGAAGTCTTGGAGCAATGAAGACCACATGAAAAACTAAACAACAAAAAAAAAATTAATTTTCTCTTTCTCTCTCTCTCCCTCTCTCTCACTGTCCCTCTCTCTTTAAAAAAAAAAAGAGGATTTTTGCAGAAAAGAGCATATGAAAGTGCAAATTTAGTAAAAAATATCTCAACTGTATTTCAAAGAAACAAAAATAAGAAATATTGTCATAACTTCATATTTACAAAACTTTGAGTTTCACAATATTAAGTGTTCATAAGAATGTAGAGCAACTGGAACATCTATATACTAGTTACAGGAGTACAAGTTAGTACACTGAAAATGGAAGAACAATTGGCATCATCTTGAAGGTACGTCTAAACTCTGTTAATTTCAGTTAAATGTGTCTTAAACCACAGGCACCATGTCATGCTCTAATTTTGTAAGATTATTTCTAAAGGTCTTTAGTTAAGGTGTTTACATTCTTTGATCCAGCAGTTCCGCACTAAAAACTCTTGTCTGTGTGCTCCAAAAGACATACATTGCAGCATCTTTGTGGAATCAAATATCTGGAAAAATCCTATATGAACTGTCCATCAAACGGTGTCCAGATAAATATGAAATGGGATAGTCACAAAATAAAATATTTAAAGGAGTAATAATAAATCAACTGCATTTCTACATATACACATGGATGGATTAAAAACACAACTTTCATCTTTTTTTATTAAAAGTGAATCTCAGAAAAACAGAGTAGACCCTTTTATAAGAAGTTCCAATTAAAATACAATCAAGCAATTATGTCACTTGAGGTTATTAAAATATTATAGAATTATAAAGAAGAGTAACAAAACAATAAACACAAAATTAAGCGAGTCTTAAAAATAGTTCTATGTTTAATTTTTAAAAACTATCTGATAAATGCATGGGAGCCTCTTTTTAGTCTTTGTACTTATGTATACCAAGAGATTGCTGCAGTTGCTAATATAGAAAGACCAGGCTGTCTCTCAAAGAAAAATTTTGGAATACGTGATATTAGTTTCTTGGGATTGCAGAATTCAAATGAGATACCTGATTGAGAAGTAGCTATGGACTGAAGTTCAATTAAGATACCAAGAATCACTACAGTGTCCCTCTCTCAAGTCTCCATAGGAAAAAAAACCTGGATAAATTGTTCTATCATGGACTGCATGTCTATAAATGTGCAGGACTGTATGCATCAGCCAGTTTCTTTAAGAACCGCTGACTCTATGAATGGCACAAGAATCACATAAATGGGATTCTTGAGAAAATCACAAAAATTAATTTAAATAGTTCTTGGAATTTTCCTGAGTTTTTTTTTCTACTTTCCTATCTCTTTCTTCACACTTCTTAACTTCACTCACTATGTACATCAAGTCATGCCTAGGAATTATGATAAAACTATGCAATAAACTTCCCTCCAAGTGGATGCATCATGTAATTATCTCACCATCATCTTCTCTCCCATGGCCACTCAGCAAGCTCCAGAAGAGTACAGCTGCAAATCTTGTAAACCTCCATATATTCTCAACTGAGCACCAGTATTAAGTCATAGACAAATGACTTTATGTTTTGAAACAGCAGAAATCTTGTCATGTGAAAGTCTCTGATGCTAAACTTATTGAATCCACTGCATTTAAATTTGCTTAGCAAATATCTATAAAATATAAATAAGCAGTGTTATGAAAACAGACTAAAACTATTTATTAGGAAAAAAATCATTCCTCTGGTTTTCAAAAACATCTTTGCTTGAAAGAGAAGCCTAGGAGGAGGACTTGGTTAACATTTCCATGTTTGTGAATATTGTGTCCTATTGTCTCAGACACTCTTTTGTTTGCAACCCATGAATTATAGAACAGATTCCTGGCATTGCTGTCTGCATGACCTAATAAACACTATTATTTCCATTTTTAAGCTCTTCAGGGACAATCATAACAGAGTTATCACTGAGTCTAGCTGTCTGAACCCATTTTCTTAATCCTAGTTAACTCATATGCCTATTATATGATTAAGGCCCCAAAGGGAAAAACAAAAGTTGAGAAGTCATACTCCATATTGGATTAATTTCTGAATATATTAAAGCTGATAACTCTCTTTCCACTAATTAATAACATAAGAGTTTTCCTTGTTTCTCAGTGTAATTTCCCTAGAAAAACTCCACATTAAATCTCACTCTGCTTTAAAGAAACAGCATTAACCAAGCAAACACTTTTTTTTTAACTTTGCTGAATAATTAAATCTATCACATTGCAACTAACATTTTCAAACATTCTGGAAGATACTCAGTAGCACCCTCATTCAATGAACACTTGGCATACATCTCGTGAGCCTTCTTTGAAAAGCAGTCTATAAGCACCTATAGCACTAATGGATCTGTAAATGCAGTCATTTCAAGGAAAGGGCAGAACAGCATTACATTACTTGGAATACTTTTTAGCTAAGGCATTCCTAGAGACTTATAGAAAAATAAGAAGCTATCACAATCACAAACTTGACTTTAATAAGATCTCTGCTAGTCACTTGCCCACGTACCATGTGTTGTGTAGTTAGAACACTGTGGTAATTGATATTCCTATTTTTGCCTAAAAATTCACATTTTCAGGACATCATAAATTTATGCAAGCATGTTGACAGAATACAACTATATCTTAGAAGCAAACATTCAAACTAAATTTTTATTAAAGTTTATTAAATCTGTTTCAAATGGTTTCAACTCTGAACATTGGGATGAGTAAGCACAGATAAATTTTATCTCTCTGCTAGGTGTTCAGAAATAAAGCTAACCTTTAAGAATATGGGGATAATAACTATCATTGATGGTGGATCAGAGAAGAAAGATGAAAGGATCTGTGATTGTTTATGCTCTTGTTATGTTATGTCTTCAAGTGGATAGTTACCTGAAAGTAAAATAGACCTTGAAGGCATATCTTGTGACTTTTATATCTTCACTCTAAACATTAACTAAGCAGTTCAAAAAAATACCCCAATGTGTAGGTGAAGATTAACCAACTGATCCAATGACAAATAGTTCATGCAATCCAGAGGTAAACTAGAAAGCCCCTAGTAGTGTTATCTATGCCTAAAAAGTCCAAAGTTGGGTTAAAGGGAAAAACACATAGAGGTTTTCAATGCCCTTTTGCATTTTTAAAATGATAAAATTTTTGTTCCTAGATGGAAATGCTGGTTTTTTAGATACACATTCACACTAAAAGCCCATAACTGTACCTGTAGACATCCAGATACAAGCATATTTGTCAAAGTCAATGTCTGTTTATCAACAGCTGTGTCAGGAAATGAGGCTCAGTATGTGTTTAGCACAAGCTCATTGGAGAATTTATAGTATCCCAAACCTGACAGTATCTGGGGAATCAGAGTAGAGGGAAAACCAAGAGCACTGGCCTTGAGGTGGGGACAAGGTAGAAGAGGAGTGTGCTTTCTGGGGAAAGGCAAGGAACCCTGTGCAAGTGGAATAGAAGAAGCAAAGGAAGAGCTGCAGGAAGGATTTGTAGACTGTGATGAAAGCGTACATTTTATTCAGAGAAGAATAATAGGCATCAGAAACTCTTAAGATCTGGTTTAAAATGTACAAAATAGGGCGGGAACAGTGACTCAGCGGTTTCAGCACTTGCCTGGCAAGCATGAGGACCTGGGTTCAAACCCCAGCACCATGTACACAACTAAGTGTTAGAGCAACTAAGGCCATGTGAAAAACTAAATAAAGTTGTTTCTCTCTTTCTCTGTCTCTCTTACTGTCCCTCTCTCTAAAAAAAATTAAATAAATAAAATGTACAAAATATAATAGATGTTCAAAACAATGATCAATTATTAGCTACCTGAGTATTATAAGCTTTCTTCCTATTCAGGCCCTTTAAACCATCAAAATTAAATTTTGATAGTTCGAGTATTAATGAAATTCAAGCCAAGAGAGAATTTCAGGTCACACAAACAAATTCTGTATACGCCAAACAATGAAAAATTGGACCTTAGAGATCATCTTGTGCTCCAGATCAACCTGGTCTTGTTGTGAGAACTGGCCCCAAGTTGCCATGAGACTAAATAAAAAGATATACAAATACAGGATTGCAAAGAGTATGATTTATTGAGAATTTATGCTTAGAAATATAGTCCTGAGCAGCAGCAAGACCAGGTAAATTCCCACAATTTGGTCAGGATATGGTGATTATAAAGTGGTCAAGCAAAAGTGACTTCATCCTAGCCAGAAGGCAACTGTCTTATTTCAAATTAGTAGCAAAGATTTCAAATATATGTCTGGTGCTAAAGGCACCAGGGTCTTTTGCTGGGAAACTATACAGGGAGGACTTACCAGGGTTACTCAGGGCCAGTTACAGTAACTATGCTTCAACATGACTGCCGTGTTTTCAAGCTGAATCCTTATACCTGGTGTGCATCTTCCCCCCTGATGAACTCTTAATGCACAGGAGTTTCCAATGATGCTTTAACAAGCTTTAAATTTGGATGCCAATTGAATTTGGCTATTTTTATTTTTATGTTTATCAAAGATATCTCAATATGAAGATATAAAACTTGACTTTCTTAGTAAAGGGAAAGTGAAGGTTGGGAAGAAGCCACATCACAAAAAGATCCAAGGAAGAAATCCAGAATGAAGCCAGCATCACTATCTCTGTGAAAAATCCTAATCTTCAGACCAAATTTATTTTATTTCAGAAGGAAACTACGTATATTTGTAATAAGCAAGGTTAGAATACTGTAGAAAGTCTTGCTTATAACTTTTACCTAATTCTTTGTTTGTATGGTGTTAGACAGTTTATCTCTTTCATACCCCAACCTGGGAAAGAGGATAATTTTTCTCTTCTGCATCACTGAGATGCTCATGGAAATTAAGTTTTTAATATAAGTGAAGTATTTTGAAAATGAAATGTACAGAATAAATGCTATGCATCACAGGGACTACACATTATTGCAACAAATAACAAAAATCTGTACCACAGCATTTCTCTGTCAATTACTTCCTTGTGTATGACATTACGCTGGGTTTAAAGCAGTAATGCATAATTATTCAAAATAAGAATAAGTTTTTATGTACTTGCATGAGTTATCAATTGTGAGGCTTATTGTTTTCAAATAAACCAGGTAAAATATTTAAAGTTTAATACCTGCAATGAACTGGAGTAGTTTAAATGCATTATTATTAATAAAATAAAATAATAATGTCAAATTACCAGTCAGAATTAAGAGAGCTTTAATCATACACTTATTTTCTTCTTTTGCTTATAATTTATATTGTTCCATTACATTTGGAAATGAGAAAAAATTATACTATGGTATAGAATGCACTGCAGTAAATCTCAGTATCCTAGGGAATTGTATAGTTCATATTTGAAGAAGTAATAGCTTGTTGTTAAGGATACCCTGGTGGCTGCTTTTGGTATAAAAAAAGTAAAAGAACAAAGAGAGGATGTGTGTGGGGAAAAGACAATTGACAAGAACACAAGAAGAGGTGTAAGTGAGACAGTACCAAGGGTATTAAAAAAAAAAAAAAACACTTGGAAAGAAAATATACCAAGGAATAAAGAAACTGTAGTCCGAGAATCTGTTAGTACTATGAATCACTGGATTCTTTTAAGAAAAACTTTAAATTTTAATTTGTTGTTTTCTGCTATGTGATAGTAGATAACTTCCCCAAAAGCAAATATCCCCTCACTTGTCCTCTCTTATGTCTAAAAACGAAATCCATATTGTATACTATGTCTCCTGTGTACTATGGATATTGCAGAGAAGGATTTGGTGTCCATATTTGGGTTGATCTCAGCTATAATCAAGGCTTGGATGACTGTTTTGGGTCCTATCAGTGTCGTAGAATTAAATTTCTATGTATGACACCACAGTTAAGTATGATCCTAGGCTAATTAGTCATTGTTCATCAAGATGTCTTCTTTAAAGGAAATAAGGGGGCAAGTTTAAGTCCATCCCCTGATGGCATAGTTTTACTATAGGAACCCCCTAGGTTTATGAACCTAGAGGCAGAAGAGAAACACTCCTTGACCAGGTGGGTGATTTCTCAAAGTTTGGTGGTAAAAAAATTCTATGGAAGGTGATAGCATGTGGCAGAGGATTGATCTGACTTAATATGCTGTGTATGATTAACAACTATACATTACATGTCTTATAAAAGACCTAATGTACTGGATAATATTTGTAGGATTAATCCACTTTTCTGGGTAAATAATTCAATGTGTTATGTGCTTGAAATGGTTTACTATGTGTGCATATATCCATGAGGACCATATTTTATATGCAGTAAACATTTATGTACTATATAAAATCAAGCATATATATTGCTAGTGCATAATAAATGGGCAGTCACATGGTACACAATACACACAGGGTGTTTAAAGTTTATATTTGTTTTCTTAATACTGACATAGTACTTAAGAGTGATTTATTCATCTCAAGTACAAAAAGTGAAGGATATTTTAAGTGGAATCTCAGCTTTGGGTGATTGTGGTAGAGTAAAAGGCATCTTCACTGACTGCTCTGAAAAGGAGTACTTTCATTTTTTTAGTTTACAAGACCAAATACTATAAGACCAACATTACAAAGATTCTTTGCTTAAGAGGTTAATTCTCGATTAAACTTGTAAGTGGTATTAGTATGAGAATAATGGAGAAATGTAAGATAGATAACACCTATCCAGAAATAATAAAAGGGTGCTCTAATGATTGACTTCATCATGTGTGTTCAAAGTCAACAATTAGGATTCAGAATAAGCACTAGTTTAGTGGTCAGAATATTGTGCTTCAATGTTTAGATAAGTATTAGAATAATAGCTATAATTATGATGGAAAATAAAAGTACTAAAATGCTTCCCAGTAAAATCTATTAGGAATAAATCACAAGATTATGCAGCCGAACAGGAAGCATCATTCTGATTTGATATGAGCTGGGGTATCATTTTTTGAGGTCTCCTAAAACATCAGAGGAGAATGAGACAAAGGTAAGAAGAAGAAATAGTAAGAAAAGAAGTCTGAGAGTATTTTTAATTTTAGTGTAATGAAGAAATGGGATTTTGTCTGAATCAGATGAGATTCCTGATGGATTAATAGATCCTGTTTTATGGAGAAACAAGAGATACATAATAACTAAGGCTGACATAATGAATCATAAGATAAAGTAGAAAGTAAACAATCACGTGGGATGGCTTTGTCAACTGAAAATTCCTGCCAAATTCATTGTACTAGGTTAGTGATGGTATGTGGAATGCCTGATAGAAAATTTGTGATTACTGTTGCTACTCATAAAGACATTTGTCCTCATGGTAAGACATATAGCACAGCGATGCTCTGGCTATTACTATGAACGGTAAGATAATTTAACATTTTCCATTTCTAGAAAGATATACAATCCAAAATGCAGACTTCAGTCCACATGCATAATAAATAAGCAGATGAAGAATTTGGGGGAGGATGGAAGATGGTAGAGTAGAGGAAACTGCATTCTAAGCCACGCCAAGGCCCAGAACCAAAGCAGTGAGTGTGCAGCCTCTCAGCAAGGAGGATTTCACTATCAAAGGGGTTCAGGGACTTGGAAATATGGGTACAATAAACAAAGAAGAACAAAAACACTGAAGTCAAACTGGCTGCTGTACTGGTGATGAAAGAGGCATGACTGCAGCACAGATTCATCACAGAGAGAGGGAGGTGGAACACAGATTTGGTATGGAAAAACCTGTGATCAAAAAAGCTGCGTAATCTTAGCTGATCCAGAGGCTGCACTGTGCACTGGTGATTGAAAAACATACTCTGTATCTCAACAGGCCATGGAGAGTTTGGGTGGGAACCATCATGGAACAACTGTGCCATAGCAGCAGCTCTGGGAGATGAGAGATCAGAGCAAACTCTTCCACAACATCCCAGCAGGTGCCTATCATGTGACCTAGGGTATGCCTGTCTGGAAGTGAGTGAAGCAGATGCATGATGAACTGCACCCAGAGGAATTCAAGTTGGAAGGGCAAAGGAGACTCAGTTCACTTCTGCCTTGTGTTGGGTGGCTCACAGGACCAGCTGAAGTGGCCAGGCATCTGAGTGGGCAGGGCTGAATTCACACAGGGCCTAAAACTGGGAAGAATGTCTTCAGGGGAAGCAGTGAGTGGAAAATTGACCTCCCTGTCCTATGATTGGAATTCTTGGGAGGCTTCTGACAACCAGACCCACGTCAGAGCTCAGCTATTGCCAAGTCCTAAGGGTGGGTCAATCTAGTTTCTGCAAAGCAGACACCAATCAACAAACCCAGAACTAAGCCCCATCCTCTGGAATTCATCCTCTGAATTCCCTTGTAGAATTCTGCAGAATTGTATCCTGGGAGTGCACCAAACCTGTCTGAATGGACAGAACACCAACTGAGAGTACATCCTAACCATCCCACCTCACACTAGTGAGAAGAGAAGCTGACTCTTAAACACCTCAATCTTAGCCTGTTCCAACTGGTAGCTGAGAGATCAACACAAAAACAGGAAGGAGCTAACAACCCCCACACCTCGCTCTATGAGTCCATAACTCAAGAGGAATTGGAAAGAAAGACTGATGGACATAGACAGTGACCACCTCATCTGGTCAAACATTTTGATCATCTCCGTGGAGACGGTTCCTTTATTCATCATTAAGATTTTCTTTTATTTTGAATTTTTTCCATGTGTGTGTATGGGGGGTCACACGTGTGAATTTTTGCTGTGTTGATTTGTTCAGGAACATATATTATATGCTTATTTATTTCTTTTTCTCACATTTTTAGCATTTGTACTATAGTATTTTTACCAGCCTTGTCTTTTGAGGGTTTGAGTTTTTTGCTTTGTATGTTTTGGTTTGGTTTTATATTGTTTTTATTTGTTTATTTTTCTTTCTTTTTTTTATTCTCCTGTCTGTCAATGGCCAAATTCTATTATTCTCTCTCCCAATGCTTTGCTTCTTTTATTTCTCCCCTTCTTCTATAAACATCACCTGCTACATTTCATCTGAATTCTCTCTGTTCACTTTTTTAAATTGTAAACTCTTTTTAAACTTCTTAACACATTTTCTTTTCCCCTAATTAACTGTATTTTACCATCTTTCAGAACTAATTGGCTTATGTAACTCCTGCCCCCACCATCAATACTATTACAATCATTACTGCTATTGATGGCATAGTTGACATATGTTGTTTGCTTTAAAGTCAGATCTAGTTCATGGATATTGTTATTTACTGTTGAAAATTGCTGAACCCATAATTCCTGCATTTTGGTGGTAATTAATGTTGACTATGTCACAGTAGGAACTATGAATTTACTTTAATGCTATGGTTGTTACTATTGTTTATTTTGCCCAATCCTGTGAGATAATGGGAACCTACAGTGATATTAAAGTTCACAGGGTAGAGATTCTGCTTCTAAACTAAACCTAAGCAAAAGAGAGTGCACTTTGCTCCACACATAAGTTAATGACACTCAAATTATAACTATACATTAATGCAAAGAATAGAAGACCTGAAAACTAAAACTAGCAATTAGACTATGTAATCCCTGCCCCATTCAAGTTGGGGTGAACATTAATATATCACACAAACATCATAGACACATGTTGTCAAATTCCTAATCAAGTTCACAGTTGTTGTTTTTTTATTGTTGGTACTCTTATTAAATACTGACCACACAATTCCTACATAGGTGGCAGATAGTATTGCAGATGTCAAAGTAGACACTGGATATTTAACATGAAGCTATATATTTGTTGCTGACATTAGTGCCAATTCTAGCTCCCCTCTTTCTAGAGGAAGGAGCAGAGATTGAGATACTTCAAGAGCACAGAGTAGAGATCCTGCAACTGAGAAATACTCACATCCCAACCAAGTAATAAGGAATCTCACCTCAGTCACAAACTGCTCCACCTGAGCCCTAACATTACTCCAACTCAAGCAAGTGAATAGACAAAAGCCCCAAACTAACAAGAAGAACCTAAACAGGATTAATCAGAGAGCAACCTCAGCTCCCAACCCTTGGCACCTACCCATACATCAAATACAGAGAGAAGTCCCCAAATAATAAAGATAGTTACACACAAAAGGACATACACAAAAAGAGGTAGGGGAACCCAACTCAATTGATGCACAAGTCCAAGACTTCTGAAAGCATGAAAAAACAAGTGAACAAAGTTCAGAGTCTCCCAACAAAGGACTCTTCTGATAGTGAGGCCAACAAAAATCCAGAGAAAGTTTATTAAAAAAAAAAAAAAAAAAAAAACAAGGGGGAAACATGGAACCATGCGGAACTCATAGGGGAAAACCATGGAATGGCATCAACCTTGGTTTGTTCTGTCATTATAGTTTTGTTCCTGATTGTTTGATGATGAATCCTTCCTAATTGTAAGACAATGATTAATGAATTTGAAAAATTAAAAATTAAAAATAGAATAAATAAAAAAAAACACATTATTGGCCTACCTGATGCCCCACGTTCCTGTTGGGGCTTGTTTGAGTCCCACTGGAAGGCACTCAGGACACGACTGATAGGATCCCCATCTGGAGTAACCCTGCTCAAGACCAACCAGGGCAGATTCCTCACCAGAACAGCCACATGTACCTGACACTCTTTGCCTGTTGGGGCCTGTATGAGTCTCACAAGAAGGAACTCAGGACATGACTGATAGGACCTCCATTCAGACCAGCCCCTTCTCAGGAAAAACCAGGGTGGTTCCCCACCTGGAGCAGCACCACCTACCTGAAAACACCCCGCATTCTGGTAGAATCATATTTGCAACCTTCAGCCTGGAACCAAAATATAGAGCAACGTGAGGACCCAGGCAGAAACAGCTTCTGGAAGAAGGTGATCAACAAAGAGTTGCTGGCTGATCTGACCCTTTGACTTGCAAGGAAAAACTACCTGAAGAATTGCTTACCTTCCCTCAGGAAATATCAATTCAGAGATCCATAAGAAGCTCTTCAAAATGAAGAATCAAGTAAGGAGAGGTTCACCTCAAAACAAAACTCTCCTAAAAAGGATGCCACAGATTGGGGTTGAGATGAAAACCTTGAAAATATTATGAATGATCTGAATACTAAAATGAACAATGAGCTAAAAGAAGATATAATGAAGGGACTAAGTGAGAAAACACAAGAGATGAAAAACTCTATTATCAAAGAAATAGACATACTCAAAAAGGTAGTAACAGAGCTAAAATCTGCATTCAATGACATGAGAGGAACTATGGAAGAATAGACTTACTTCTATAGAAAATAGAATCTCAGCTCTTGAAGAAAGAACTTCTGACAATGACGACAGGCTGAGCAAGCTTGAGTGCACAAATGACAAAAAAGAGAAAAGCCTCAAAGAACATGAACAGAATTTTTAAAATGTCTGGGGTGAAATGAGAAGAAACAATTTAAGAGTAATTGGGATACAGGAAGAAACTGAAACAAAATGAATGGTATGAGGAACATTCTCAAGGAAATTGCTAAAGAAAAACTTGCCCATATAAAAATAGAGTTGGATTTGCTCATCCAGGAAGTTTATAGGACACCCAGTAGGCCTAATCAAATGAGAAGCTCACCAGGACACATCATATTCAAAATGTTCAACAGGGAAATCAAAGAAAGAATATTGAAAGTGGCAAGGGAGAAATGCCATATCACACTCAAAGGCAAACCAATAAGAATCACATCCGACTTTTAAGTTCAGACTCTGAAAGTGAGAAGATCTTAGAAGGAGATCTTTCAATGCCTGAGTGAACACAACATGCAGCCAAGAATACTATACCCAGCAAAACTCAGTTTCAAATTTGAGGGGTAAATAAGAACTTTTCATGATAAGAACAAACTAGCAACATTCATGAACAGAAAGCCAGCATTACAAAGTATTCTCAAAGATAAGCTCCAGATAGAACAAGCTAATGTTCCTCAAAACCCACAAAAAACCCCCACAATGAATATGAACCACTATCACATAAAAATTCTAACAAGGAATGTGAATTGTCTCAATGAACCAATCAAAAGACACAGACTTGAAGACTGGATAAAAACAATATCCAACAATATGTTGTTTACAGGAAACCCACCTTAAAGTCAATGACACCCACAGATTGTTGGGCACTGTGCAAAAGAGAATGCTGCGCTGGATGCCATGACACTCCTTCCTCTCCTCTTTCATGTTTTGCGTGCTCTGAGCAAAGAGGAGCTGCGCCCTGCACCTGAGAGCTACTTCCTCTCTTTCTCTGCACCTTCTGGTTGGTGATAAATGACAACACCAACATAGCAGTCCCTCATTGGCTGGGATAAGCCAGTCTGCCACTTCACCATTGGTTCCTTAGCTGTCTGCCCTCCCTATAACCATCCATGTGCCTTGGGAATAAACGGGAAGTTCTAAGCTGCCATCCACGCGTGAGGCTGATTTATTTTCTCCTGGCCGGGAGGGAAGGGACCCTCGGAAAGAGAAAGGGAGGTCCAAGCCTTCGGCTGCCGGCACTCACCCCCTCGCCCCCCTTCCTAATTCGTCCTGATTCGGCCCGGCGGAACGATCCAGATGGTTTGGACCGACCCGTTCGCTATCCAGGGCGCATGGGTAGCGACAACAGATTAAAGGTGAGAGGATGGAAAAAATTCTACCAGGCATATGGCCCAAGAAAGCAAGCTGGAGTTGCAATTCTTATATTCGACAAAGGGGATTTCAAACATAAATTAATCAAAAGAGAGAAAGAAGGCCATTACATCCTAGTAAAGGGAACAATACAGCAGGAAGACATAACCATAGTAAATTTATACTCTCCAAACATCAATAACCTCAACTATGTGGATAAATTACTCCAAGATACAAAAACCACTTGTGGATCTCAACACAACAGTACTGGGAGACTTTAACACTCCTTATCACCAATACACAGATCATCAAAGCACAAAAACAGTAAAGAGATCTCCAGTCTAAATAACAGCGTAAATCAAACAGACTTAACAGACATCTACAGAATATTACATCCCAAATTGGCAGAGTATACCTTCTTCTCAGCAGCACATAGATCCTTCTCCAAAATAGATCATATTTTTAGCTCACACAGGAAATCTCAGCAAACATAAAAAGAAGATATTATTCCATGTATCCTATCAGACCATGACTCTAATAATTAATAGCAAAAACCAATGCACAAAACACACATATACATGGAGATTGAATAACACCCTATTAAATGAAGAATGGATCCAAGAAGACATGAAAAGAGGAATTAAGGAATTTTTGGAAGAGATAATCAGAACATATTTTGAAAAACTATATTCCTCTAAATCAGATAATCTGGATGATATGGACAAATTCTAGACACATACAACATACCCAAATTCACACAGGATGAAATTGAAATCCTAATGGCCCAATAACAGGCACCAAAATCCATACAGCAATTAAAAGTCTTCCAAAGAAGAAAAGCCTAAGACATGATGGATTCTCTGTGGAGTTTTACCACACCTTTGAAGAAGAGGTAACACCTCTCTTTATGAAGCTATTCCAAGAAATTGAAAAAAGAGGGAACTCTCCAACTCTCCCAAACTCTTTTTATGAAGCAACCATAACTCTGATACCAAAACCCAACAAAGATACATCAGAAAAAGAAAACTATAGATCAATATCCTGCATGAACATTGATGCAAAAATCCTTAATAAGGTTTTTGCAAACTGAATTCAAAAATACATCAAGAAAATAGTTCATCATGATCAAGTGGGCTTCATCCCAGGTATGCAAGGCTGGTTCAACATATCAAATCAATAAATGTGATTCATCACATAAACAGAATTAAGGACAAAAACCATTGGATCACCTTAATAGATGCAGAAAAGGCCTTTGATAAAATCCAGCACCCATTTGTGCTCAAAACTCTAAAGAGAATAGGGATCAAAGGAACTTAACTTTGTAAAGGCCATATATGCCAAATTCTCAGCTAGTATAATACTAAATTGAGAAAGGTTGAAAGTATTTCCACTGAACTCATGAAAAAGAAAAGGTTGCCCACTTTCATCACTTATATTCAATATCATCCTGGAGACCATGGCTTAAGCAATCAAACAAGAGGAGGAAATCAAAGGAATAAGAATAGGAATGGAGGAAGTCAACTATCCCTTTTTGCTGATGACATGATCCTATATCTAGAAGATCCAAAAAACTCCCCCAGAAAAGTGGTAGAGCTAATAAATAGATTTGGCAAAGTAGCAGGCTACAAAATCAACACCCATAAAACAATAGTTTCCCTATATGCCAAAAATTTTAGGCCTCAAGAAGAAATTAGGAAATCAGTCTCATTCACAATATCCTCTAAAAGAATAAAATACTTGGGAATTAATCTAGAAAGAGAAGTAAAAGACCTCTACAAGGAATATTATTGAACACTGATAATAGAAGTTGCAGAAGACCTCAGAAGGTGGAAATTTGTACCATGTTCTTTGTTAGGCAGAATTAATATAAATAAAATGGCCATTCTTCCAAAAGCACTACACAGATTCAATGCAATCCCATTAAGATTCCAATATCATTCTTTGGAGATAAAGAAAAAGTATTTCTCAAATTCATATGGAAAAACAAGAAACCAAGAGTAGACAAAACATTACTAAGTAAGTGAAAGAATTACAGTCAAAAATCAATGAGTATGATGCCATCAAACTAAAAAGTTTCTAGTTTCTGTACAGCCAAGGAAATACTCAAAACAGTTAAGAGACAACCTACAGAATAGGAGAGAATCATGGTCTGTGATCCCTCTGACAGGGGGACTAATATAAAAAATTACAAAGAATTCAAAAAACTCAATAATAAAACACAAACAATCCAGTCAATTAACGGGCCAGAGAGCTTAACAGAAACATCTCAACACTGGACATTGAGCAAGCCAATGAACACATGAGAAAGTGTTCTAAATCACTGGCAATCAGAGAAATGCAAGTCAAAAAGTACATTAAGATTTCACCTCACCCCAGTCAGACTGGCAAAGATGAAGAATACAAACAATAACAAATGTGGGAGGGGTTGTGGGGAGATAGGACCACTAGCACACTGTTGGAATTGAAGACTAGTCTAGTTGCCCTGGAAAGCAGTGTGGAGAATCCTCAAAAAAATAAGGTTGAACCTTATGACCCCCGCTATCCTACTCCTGGGTATTTTCCCAAAAGAGTTAGAATCAGCATATTATAGCGATATGGCTTCATCAATGTTTATAGCAGCTCAATTTACTACAGTTAGACTAGAACTAACCCAGATGCCCCTCACTCAAAGAGTGGATTCAAAAACTTTGGTACATATATACAATGGAATACTACTCGGCCATTAGAGAAAACGATATTATGGCTTTTGCAGCCAAATGGATGGAGATGGAAAAAATTATGCTAAGTGAAGTATCCCAATCTCAGAGACTCAAGGGCCAAATGGTTTCTCTCATTTGTGGAAGCTAGAATACGTCAAGAAGCAGTATGTTAGATGGGTAAGCTGATAATAACCTCAAATTGTATGATTCTTAATGCAACAGGGGGATGATTGCCTAGGATACCGGGTGGCGTAGGGTGGGGGACAGGGCAGGGGAGGGCTTAGGAAGAATATCTAGGAGACTGGAGGGTAGGAATATGGGGGATTCATCTCAGAAGGAGATCTCTGATCTCTATGAGATATCCATTTAACTCAGGGGGTCTTCTGGGGGAAACAGCAACATGGCCTTGGATAACTAAGTATATATACTTTTGTTCTTGATTGTTTGACAATGTTTCCCCCTCAATTGTAACTCCATATTCATCTAAAAAAATAATAAAATAGAAAACATGAAAGGAAAAAAAAATAGTGTTGGTATGCTCTTACGACCCAGCTATTGTTCTTCTGGGTATTTTCCAGAGGAGTTAGAATCAGCACATAACAGCGACACAACAAAATCCATATTCAGAGCAGCTCAATTTATAATAGTTAAATTATGGATGTAACCCAGATACCCCTCATTTGATGAATGGATCCAAATCTCTGTTATATATACAATGTATATATATATATATATATATACACACACACACACATATACATACATACATATACAGTGCAGTGGAGTTCTAGTCATCTATTAGAAACAATGATATTGCAACTAATAAAGGTAAATGGATGGCATAGGAAGAAATCATGCTGAGTGAAATTAGCTGAACCCAAAGAGTCAAGGGCTGAATGGTATACCTCATTTTTGGAGGCTGGGCCTAAATCCAGACTTGGGAGTAAGGTAGATAAACTCATGTATTAGATCCATAGAACAAAAATGCAAAATGTTAATATTTATGAAATATAGTTGCAAGATATTTCATAAGATACTTGAACAAGCTATGCTGCATACCTGTACAAATATGGAAACGTTTAATCCTATTGTCAAATATTTTGAAGACTAACAAGGGATAATAGGAAGGGAGGAGAAGGGGAAATGTTGGAACTGAGATGGAGCAAGGTACATTCCAAGCAGTTATAAATGTCACTGCAAGCCAAGGTTACTATACCCAGCAAAGCTTAGATTCAATTCTGATAGGGGAAATAAAAACATTCCATGTCAATAATAAATTATAAGAATTCTTGAGCATCAAGCCAACACTACAAAGAATATTCAAAGATAAACTGCACATAGAGGAACTAAAAACAGTTCCCAAATCTCCCAAATGGAGAGTTCCATGGAAGAATAATCCACTAAAGGAGAAACATGACAGGATAAAATATAGCAAAAACCAAAATAGCCAGAAATTACAAACATGTGTCCGTACTAATGCTGAATGCTAATGGTCTCAACTTACCAATTAAAAGACAAAGTTTAGCAGAATAGATCAAAAAACCAAGATCCAACTATATGCTGTTTACAAGAGACTCATTTTATAGGCAAAGACATGTACAGACTGAAGGTAAAAGTATGGCAAAAATATTCCATGCCTATGGATCATGAAAAGAAGCAGGAGTAGCTATTCTCATATCTGACAAAGCAGATTTCAACCCAAAGTTAATTGGAAGAGACAAAGAAAGCTATTATATCCTATTAAAGGGACCTATCCAAGAAAATACAATGACATTTATGCCCCAAATGTCAATGTGCCCAATCACATGGAATGAAAAGCTCCGTGGCATTAAATCAAACATAGACCCTAACACAATAATACTGGGTGATTTCAATATACTCTTAACACCAAAAGACAAGTCATCAAAATGTAAAATCAATAGAGATATCTCCAGTCTAAACAACACTGTAAATCAAAGAAACCTAATGGACACCTATAGAATATTCTACCCCAAAGCAGCTGAATTTACCTTCTTCTCAGCTGCACATGGAACCCTTTCCTAAATAGATTACATTCTAGACCATAAAGCAAATCTTAGCTAATACCAAAAATTGATATAACTCTATGTACTCTATCAGATAATAAGGGGATGAAACTAGAAATCAACATCAAGATAAACATAAAAATCACATAAACAGATGGAAACAACAAATAAACAGAGTGAACAACACTCTTCTAAATGAAGAATGAATTAAAGAAGAAATGAGAATAGAAATCAAGAATTTCTTAGAAACAATTGAAAAGAGACACAGAGTAACAAAATCTCTGGGAAAGTATGAGCACAGTTCTAAGGAGGAAAATTTATAACATCTAATTTTTATAACATTAAAAAATTATATCCCTCTCAAAATAAGCTTATGCTTCACCTCAAGACCTTAGCAAAAGAACAAACTAATCCCCAAACCAGTAGAAGACAGGAAATAATTAAGCTCAGAGCTGAAATCAATGAAATATAGAATAAGGAAAAAATACATAGGATTGATGCAGCTTCGAGTTGGTTCTTTTAGGGGCTAGAGCGATAGCTCAGTGGTAGAGCGCTTGTCTGGCATGCACGAAAATCTGGTTTGATCCCCAGCATCACATACACAACTAAGTGGAGGAAAAACAAAAACAGATGAAGAAATAAAAGTTGACTCTTTCTCCCTTCCTTAAAAAAAATAAAAGAAAGAAAAAAGGAAAAAAAAGAGTTGGTTCATTGAAAAGTTAAGATTGACAAACTGTGTACAAACTAACCATAAGAAAGAGTGAGATGACCTAAATGAACAAGATCAGAGATGAAAACAGTGATATCACAACAGATCCTTCTGAAATCCAGTTATCAGACCTATTCTGAAAATTATACTAAAAAAAAACTGGAAAATCTGGAAGACACTGACAATTTTCAGTGTCCTGCCAAATTTGATCAGGAAGATTTAAAAAACCTAAACAAACCAATACCAAGTAATGAAATTAAAACAGCAATTAAAAGCCTTCCAAGAATGAAAAGCCCATGACTAGATGGATTCTCAGCTGAGTTCTACCAGACTTTTACAAAAAAACTAACACAAGTCTTTCTCAAATCATTCTATGTAATTGAAAGCAGAGGGACCATCTCAAATAACTGTACTAAAGAAAGTATAACCCTGATACCAAAACCAGACCAAGATACATCAAGGAAAGAAAACTGCAGACCAATATTCCTGATGAAAAAATCTTTTATAAAATATTACTAAACTGCATTCAAAAATATATTCAAATGACAATACACCATGATCAAGTGGGTTTAATCCCAGGGATGCAAGCTTGTTTCAACATACTCAAATCAATAAATGTAATTAATCACTTAATCATAATAAAGGATAAGACTCATGATCACTTCAATAGATGCAGAAAAGGCTTTTGATAAAATCCAGCACCGTTCATATTAAAAACACTGAAGATGCTAGTGATCGAAGGAAATTACCTCAGCATCATAAATACTGTTTATGAAAAAATCAAAGCCAACATCTTACTGAACAGAGGGAAACTGAAAGCATTTTCTCTAAAATCAAGTAAAATACAAGGTTGTCTACTCTTACTATTTCTATTTAATACAGTTCTTGAAACATTAGCCAGAACAATCAGGTAGGAAAAGGAGATCAAAGGGATACAAATAGAAAAAAGAATAAGTAGAGCTATCTCTATCTCTTTCTGCTGACTATATAATCATGTATCTAGAAGATCCAATAAACTTCACCATAAGATCCAGAACTTATAAATAAATTTAGCAAAGTAGCAGGACACAAGATCAACACCCATAAATCAATAAATTTCCTATACTCCAACAGCAATTCAGCCAAGAAAGAAATCAGGCAAACCATTCCATTCACAATAACCTCAAAAGAGAGAAAATAAATAACTTTGGAATTAATCTAACCAAAGAGGTAAAAGAGCTCTACAGTGAAAGCTGTAGCACACTGAAGAAAGAAATTGAAGACCTTCAAAGATGGAAAGATATCCATGTTCTTAGCTAGGAAGAATTAATATTGTCAAAATGACCATACTACAAAAAGCACTATAAATATACAAATTCAATACAATCCCCATCAAAATACCAATGACATTCTTCACAGAATTAAAAAAATCTTAAATTCATTTGGAAGAATAAAAGACTCAGAATAGCCAAATCAATACTCAGCAAGGAAAGTGAAGCAGGAGGCATCACAATACTTGATATAAAATTATACTACAGAGCTGTAGTAAGAGAAACAGACATGGAGACTAATGCAATAGAATAGAAGGTACAGAGACAAATTCACAAACCTATAGTCATCTGATAATTGACAGAGGTGCCAAAAATATACTTTATAAAAAAGACAGACTTTTTAACAAATGTGCTGGGAGAACTGGATAGCTATGTGTAGAAAAATGAAATTAGTCCCTTATCTCTCACCTTGCACAAAACTCAAATTGAAAAGGATCAAAGTCTTAGGGATCAGATAAAAAAAATTTTAAAATTGCTAGAATAGAAAGAAAACAAAAATCAGTAAGTGGGAAGCCATCAAACTAAAAATCTTCTGCAAAGTAAAAGAAATGATTAAAAGAATAAAGAGAGAGCCTACAGAATGAGAGAAAACCTTGGCTAGCTGCTCTTATGATAAGGGATTAATATCCAGAATATACAAAGAACTCAAGAAACATAATACCAAAAAGGGAAAGAATAACACAGTTAATAAATGAAAATAATTGCACAGAAACTTCTCATAAGAAGAAATACAAATAGCTGATAAAAATATGAAAAAAGTTCAATATCTCTAGCAATCAGGGAAACACAAATCAAAACTACACTAAGATTTCATCTCGTTCCAGTCACAATGGCAAAGATGAAGGATGTAAATGATAAATCATGGCAAAGTTTGTGAGTAGAAATGAGCATTTATACACTGTTGATGGGACTGTAGACCAGTGCGACCACTCTGGAGAGTAGTATGAGATTCCTCAAAAAACTAAGGATGGAACCATTATATGACCCAGCTATCCCATCCCTGGGTATCTTCTCAAGAGATCTAAAATTGGTATACTACAGTGACACAGTAACACCAATGTTTATAACAGCACAATTCACTATAGCTAAATTATGTAGTCAAACTAGATGCATATCATCAGATGAATGGATTAAGTCATTGATAGATGATTCCTTATCTATTTATCTATCAGAGTTCTACTCAGCTATTAAAAAGAATGATACTGGGGCTAGAGCAGTGGCTCATTCTTTGTGCTTGCCAGGAATGCATGAGGACTAACTAGGATTAGAACCCTTGCATCACATACACAACTAAGTATAGGATAAACAAATTGATTCTCTCTTTCTCTCCCCACCCTTTTTCTAACTCTGTCCCTCACACTTAAAAAAATGAAATTATAGCATTTGCCAGTAAATATATGGAAATGGAGAATATCATGCTAAGCAAAATTAACCAAAGTCAGAGACTCAAAGGTGGAATGTGTTTTTCTCACATGTGAAAGCTAGAGCAAAATACAGGAAAGAAATAAGGCAGGATAAAATTACATAAAGAACCATTTAAATACAAATTAACAGATGAGCTAAAGTAAGTCTAGTAGAGTAGAGGAAAGAAAAGGGGAGAGGAGAAAAAGGATGGGAGGGAAAAGGGCATTAAAAAATGTATATTTTGTACCTCTAAGATACTAAACAATTCTCACACAATGAATAAAAACTGAAAAAAATTTACAAAAAAATTTCAATAAATCCACCAGTTAGATTTCTTATATATATTTTGAGTACAGTTTCAAATTCCTTGAAAATCATTTATATATTAAAGTTTTGTTTCATAAATACATTTTTTTGCAATCTGTACATCTCTTTTAGAAAAAAAAAGAAAACCAAAATAAAATGTATTCTCTTTGATTCTCATCATAAAGAAAATGAAAGGTAAGTTACAAATTAGTAGAAAATACTCACAATACATACATTTCACAATGTTTCCCAATGAGATTATACATGTGTATTACATATATACACACATTATATATTTGACTTATTTATGTATTTACATGCATGCTTGTAAAATTCAAGTTTTAAAAATTAAAACAACTCAATTTGTTTGAGCAATTAATCCCAGTTAATAATTGTTAAATAATAAACAAAATATTTAAATAATACTTCAAAAACAAATATATGACTGGACAATAAATACGAAAAATTCTACTATCATTATTGAAATAATTGCAAGAAAGAGAGGGACAGTGAGAGATAGAGAAAGAGAGAGAATTGATTTTTATTTTAGATTTTCATCTGGTCTTTCATTGCTCTGACACTTCATACAAACCCACATCCTTGAACATGCCAGGCAACCACCATAACCACTGAAAACTAAAGTGAGAGGCCACTCCATATCCATTAGAACATCTAAAATCAAACCTGATAGTACCAGAATTTCATGATGATGTCAACCAATTGTAATACTTTTACATGTGGATGGTAATATAAAATGGAATGGTCTATTTGGATGCAGTTGCTAGTTACCTGAAAAGGTGCCATATGACTCCAGCATGGAGCTCCTAGGTTGTACCCAACAGAAACTAAAGTATATCTCCATACAAAGATTTTACATGAATGTCACAGCTACCTTATTCATTAAAGAAAGCCAAGAGCTGGAAGAGACTTCCGTGTTTATCAAGTGAGTAGATAAACAATGATAGCATTATTTAAGTATAACACAGAGAAATCACTGACACAAAAGCATATATACAATGGAATACTACTCAGCTATTAGAGAAAATGATATTATGGCATTTGCAGCCAAATGGATGGAGATGGAAAAAATTTTGCTAAGTGAAGTATCCCAGTCTCAGAAATTCAGGGCCAAATGTTTTCTCTCATTTGTGGAAGCTAGGATACAAGTGAAAACAGTATGATAGATGGCTAACCTAACAACTACCTCAACATTTATAAATTTTTTACATGATCATGGGGAACCTTGCCTAGGTTCCTTGGGGATATAGGGAGGAGGTCAGGGAGGGGGGAAGGGAATAGGAAAGACTTCAAGGAGACCAGAGGGAGGTAGTATGGGGGAATCTAATCAGAGGGAAACCTCTGACTTCCAGGAGAAGTCCAATTATCTTTGGGCTTAAGTCAGGGGAAACATGGAGCTATGGGGAACCCAAGAGGGATAAACCATGGACTGGCACCAGCCTTGGCTTATTCTGCCATTATACATTTGTCCTTGATTGTTTGACAATGAATTCCTCCTAGTTGTAAGTCAGTTTTTAATGAATAAAAATTTTAAAAAAATTTAAAAATAGACAAATCTCAAAAAATTAATACCAAGACACAAAGGAAGGCATAAGATGTAGTTCAATTAAAATGAAACTTCATAGAAAGCAAAATTAATCTTTAATAAGATATAATATACCAGTGGTTTTCTGAATCCAGAAGAGGGAATTGACTATCAAAGAGCTCATGAAATCTGTTAAGGGCACAGGAACCTAGAGTAAAATTAACAAAATGGGGAGGGAAGGATAGGACAATGAAAGAACTAATCAAATATAAATTAATAGAGAAGTAGAGGAAGTCCAGTGGAGTAGGGGAAGGAGAATAAGAGTAAGAAAGCAGGAAAAGGGGAGAGGAAAAATGGAGGATCATGAACTGAAATAGATTTCCATGCATGCATGAGTTTGTTGGAATGAACTCAACTATGATATATAAGTATAAAGCTCTAAGTTAAAAAAAAAGAATAAAAAATGAGTTTGGATGACCCATTATTAATATGGAAATATTAAAATGATACAGTCATAGTTTATGTCTAAGCCAATTTGCATGATAGAGTATACAGTAACTATGCAGATGCAATAATTGCATAGTTCTTGTATTTAATATATAGTATTTATGTCCATATGGTAAATGGATAAAAAAGTCCTGTAATGATTTGAAAGAGTAGACAAATTCCTAGTAGGGAATTAAAATTTTATCGTGCTTATGCATTTGATTGTGCTGGTAGATCAATAAACAAATAATGGATAATTTTGATTAAGAGGGAATTTTAAAATATTAGTCAGTAAAGTTCTTAGAGTTGAATTATAATTATGATTTTTCATTTCATCATTAATAGATTTTATGTGAGAATTATGACATATACTGTATTTCTATTATTATTATAGATTTTATAGAATTTTTTCAAACCTTCACTTATGTATGGCAGTTTAGAGTTATCAGTGATGGTGTTGTCTATGGAATTGTAATTTATTTTAGTGCCTTTTCTTTGGAATTAATAGTGTTTTTCATGTATTAAGGAGCTCTACATGGTATTTGAATACAGCAATAGCTACTAAAGTACACCCCAAGGTTCTAGTGTTAGTATTTCTTTTAGTCTCCCTTCTCTGGGTTAGAGGTGAGTCAGAACATCACAGCAGAAGAGTGTGGTGGAGGGAAGCAACTCAGGACTTGATTAGGAAGCAGGGAGAGACTCCACTCACTAGATACAAACTATATACCGCAAAGGCATGCCCCTAGGGACATACCTCCTCCATCCAGACTCCACCTTCCTTCACTTACCACTCACTTAATCCTTGTTGGGTGATTAACTCACTGATTGAGCTAAAAGCTCTCATAACCCAATCATTTCACCTCTAAACCTTCTTATATTGTTTCCACACATGAGCTCTTGGGGTATACCTAATCTAAGCCGTAATAGTATTTGTGATATTTTATTACTGGATATTTTTTATTTTATTTTTGTTTGTTTGTTTAAGGAGAGAGGGACAGTGTGAGAGAAATCAATTTTATTTAATTTTTCATGTGACTTTCATTGCTCTGATACTTTGTTATGTACATGGTACTGGGATACCAACCCATGTCCTTGCACATGCCAGACAAATGCTTTAACTGCTGAACTTCAGCCCTATTACTGGGTTTTTGAAAGAATGATTTATGATGATGTGAATGATAAGTTTTGATGATTTGGCAATTATTATTGATTTGAACAATTTCGATATTAAGTTATTTTTGAGGGTAACAAGATTGGCCTTCATGAAGATAGATGTAACATATTTTACAGAAGCTGATTAAGGATCGTGACTGGTTGGTCTTTATTTGTTAGTATCTTTTTTGTTTTTGAGATTACTTGGGGAAATTAGATTGCTAGAAGTAAAGTGAAATGAAGACAGAAAAGAAATGTAATTTCATTATGCCTCTTTGGTTGGAGGTGGTCATTGAAACTATGATTTAAATGTAAGGAATATTTTGGGGGAGGTGCTACTTTTTACAACCAAGCTATCTCAGGTAAAAGGGATGGTGTTTTCGGTTCTAAAAGGTATAAATATTGGGGCTGGGCAGTTCCCTTGCTTGCCTAGCATGTGTGAGGACATGGGTTCAAACCCCCGCACCGTGTACACAATGAAGTGTCAGAGCAACGAAAGTCACATGAAAAACTAAATAAAATTGATTCTCTCTTTCCTTTCTCACTCTCCCTCTCTACAAAAAAAAAAAAGGGAGATATATATATATGGCAATAATCAGTAAGAAATTATGGGAAGAAACCTAGAAATGTTAAATTTAAATATGTAAGTGGAGGTTTCAAGTTGGGGATTGTGCATCATTAGGTTGAGTTTCTATTGCTAGATGAAGCTTAAGATAATTACAATGAAAGTCTTAGGTAAAATGGTAGAGTTTGGGGTAGTAGTTTTGGAAGTAATATATTTTTTTAAATTTTTTATTTTGAGCAACCTTACAGATTTTAACAAAATAATACAAAATGTGTATAAAATATGCATATATTCTGGATATTGCAATTATCCCCAGGAGTGTCCCCCCAATTACCCTCCCTTATCCCTCCCTTCCCCTTCCCATTATAACGCTAAAAAAAGTATTAGATTGTAAAGCATTACATCTTATCTGAATTTAACTCATGCTACTAGACCAACTTTCTCATTGTCCAGGGTCTAGACCCCACCTCCACAGATGAGTGGAGACAATCGACCCTTAGATCTCTGGGTTAAGCTGATTTTACTTAGCATGATCTCTTCCATAACCATCCATTTACCCTCGAAGGCTGCAATGTCATTGTTTCTAATTGCTGTGTAATATTCCATGGTATAAATGTACCACAGTTTTTGAATCCATTCTTCCAGTGAGGGACACCGGGGTTGTTTCCATAGCCTAGCAATAGTAAATTGTGCTGCTATGAACATCGATATTGCTGTATTTTTGAACAATTTTTTAAAAATCTAGAGGCAATACTACTATTTGCAAGATATTTAATTACATTAATTAGGAAAGGTTATTTTCATTGACATGGATTAGAGTTGAAAATTGGGATTTTCCTGGAGGTGTGAAGAAAATTATTCAAGTAGTACATACAGCTGGCAGTTAAGAGATAACAATAAATGTGACTAAGAGGGTACAGGCATTGATATAGAATGTGCTTACAGATTTGATCATCAAGTTTAGAACTCTGTAAAGGAAGCCATGCACATTAGTGTAAGCCTTCTAACAGTGAAGAAGTGGTGAAGGGTATAGCTTTAAACACGCCTCCTATTTTCCAAATGTCCTGTTTGTCATGAGTGTTGTAGAAAATAGATCCCGAGCATGTAAATAATACAGCTTTAACAATGTGTACCTGCGATGTGAAGAAATCCTCATTGCCAAGAGTAAATATTAAGAGATATTAGCTTGAGGTATAAAATATAATGCTTTTTGATGTCAGTTTTGTGTTAGGGCACAGATTGCTGTGAATAGAGTAGTAATAGCACCTGGTCATACTGTCAGTGTTGATTTTTTGCTTTCTATTATTAGGTAAAAGCAAGTCAGTAGGAATGTTCCTGCTACAACTATTGCAGTGGAGTGAAGAGAAACTGAGACTGCAGTAGGGTCCTCAACTCCTGGCAGTGATGGGTAAAGACCTAAATGGGTCTCTTTGCCAGTTGCTGCCAGGAGAAATCTCAGTAGTGGGAGTTCATCGGGGTTGTGGTTGGGTATGAAAGTTTGTTGAAATTTTAATGTGTCTGAGTCTCATAAAAACCATGCCATTGGTATTCCAAATCCAGGGTCTGAAATTCAATTACATAAATAAAATTTCCTTGAGGGTTACTGTATTTGTATCTGTTCAGCTATATCCTCATCAGATAAGTAAAAATGATATTATTCCTACTCCTCCTCATCTGATGAAGAGTTGGAAGAGGTTACTGGTGGTAACTCAAGTTAGGATAGTGATAGAAAAAATAAGTAAATACTTTAAGAACAAGTTAATGTTTGGGTCTGAGCCCATACAATGAAAATTCCATAATCCATCATTTAATGTAAAGTGCTACTGGCACAAATGTTTTAAGATTTGAATTAATATTCAACGTCAGTTTGAAATAATTATTTCTTAACTGGAACAAGTAAATATTATGGTCGGACTAAGGTTGAAAGAAAAAACATGAGATAAAAGCTTTTACAGAGTGAGAAATAGTCTTTTTGTCATTAATGGTAATAGTTGTGGTATTTGATAGGATTAATATGATGGCAGAAAGTATGATCAAAGAAGGGAATAAATGTATTGCTTTTATTGGAAGTTGTGCCAGTTTGGAGGTGGGGTGTCTCATAAAACCAACCGATTTCTTTTATCCTTTCAAAGTTCAGAATGCCATATTGTTATATATGGAGGCACAAGTTAATTTTTGCATAATTTCTCAATGAATAAGGAGTCTTAAGCATCCATTAGTAGAGTCACATCTAATGTTTCATTTAATATAAGCATATCTATAGTACATAAGTCCTAGAATAATTTTGGAATTAAATAGCAGAAGTAGTTATACAAGGATTACTTTCTCGTGTGCAGTATGGATTGATGTTGTGAATGTTATATATAAATTCTCATTATTTGACAATTGATATCTAGAGGGAGAACATGGTTGTAATTACTATATGGAGTCCTAATAGAATAATAGTAAAATTCGATCATGAAAATGAGCTATAATTACGAATAGCTCTCCAAGTAGGTTAATGGTTGATGGTAAGGCCAGATCTATTAGGCTAGCCAGCACTATTATGCTGCTATTAGGAAGCATTGTTTGTAATCTCCGAGCTTATAATATATTTCAGCTATGAATTCATTCAAACTCTGATTTTTTGAAACAGAATAACATTGATGGTATGAGGTTTGAACAATTATTATAATTGTAGCTCCTTTAAATACCAATGTTTGATAGAATGGCTATAATTGCTATTGTTAAGTGACTTATGGCTGAATTTGCAATAAGTGGTTTTGTTTGTTGTAAATAAACACATGTTATTATAGTTATACTTCATAGAGGTAATATAAGAAATGAATGGACTATATAGCCTGTTATTGGACTTAAAATTACAACAATTTTTACTATACCACAGCCTCCTAATTTTAGTAATATGACTGCAAGAATATGAATCCAGCAACTGGGGCTTCTACATGTGCTTTTGGTAATCAGATGCAGAGGCTAATAGAAAGGCACTTTTACTAAGAATTCTATTATGCTCCCTAATCACAGGAGAATATTTGATGAGGAGTATGATAGTATTTGAATTCAGTAGTAGGTTATTAAAAAGTTTAATGAGCCTGTGGAGTTTGGAATATAAATTGATGCTACAAGTAGAAATAATTAGCCAATTAGTGTATAGAATAGGAAGTAAAGTCCTGTGTTTAATCATCCTGTTTGATTTCCTCATCAGGTAATAGTAAGAGTGAGGATTAATGTTGCTTCAAAGAGAATGTAGAACAGGATTAGTTCTATGGTGCTAAATGTTATTGTTAAGAAGATTTGTAGAAAATTTAATATTGAAAAGTATTATATTTGTGTGCATTTGATTCTTTGGAGAAGTGATGGTTTGCTGTAATTATTAGAGAAGCTAGTCAGGTCATTAGTATCTAAAGGGGGCTTGATAGTGGATCAGAAAAAAAACCCAGTAAGAAATTTAGAATTTTAGGCTATTTTTACTAAGTTGATTTAAGAGAAGCAGGCTGGTGAAACTAGGAGGATAAAGTTGTATTAATTCAGATTACTGAGTTTTTAGAGTACCATTTTACAAATACAAGTATAACTATGGGTATAATAATTTTTAGCATTAGAAAAGGTTGAGCTTTGTATATTGTCTAGGACTGTATGTATTAGATACCAATACTAGTAGTAAGAAGCTTTTCAGGCTGTGCATATTAGTAAAATGAGTGGTATTATGGTGGATAAGTTAAAGTGAATATTTAAAAGTATAAGGGTTCCTAAAATAAGTAATGATAATATTATGCCTCCTAAACACAATTGAAAACATTAGATGTGATTAGTGTAATAATCACATTATGGATATAATATAAGCTAGAATAATGTTAATATAAATTGAAGTCATGATGATAGTTATGAAATATTATAATTTAATGAGTCAAAATAATTTATTTGTAGTTAAGCTAATTACCATGTTCAATTCATTCTAATTCTTTCTGGATTAATTCACAGGCTAGGCCTTTGGCTCAGATAAAGATTAAAATCAGTGCTACAGTGAGTGTGAGTTTTAAGTTTTTTTTTGAGTTGCTCATTATAATGGTATGAGGAAGGTAATTTATAAATTTTATGGAGAATGGCAAATGGGAAGATTCCATGTGTTCAAATCCATACTCATATGGACTTAATTTTTCTATATAAATATTTAGTTGTGATAATCATAATATAATGATGCAAGTAGAAATACTAATTATTTATTAATCATTAAGGTTAGTAGAAGGTTAATTATTCTTTTTTAGGTTGATACTGAGGCTGATTATATTGACTAATAGTAAAAGAACAGATTCATAACAATAAATAGTGATATACAGGAAAATGAGACAATGTCAACAAAATATTAGTTTTAGACAGTGGTTCCCAAACTGAAGTGGTAGCTACATGTGATGTGGAATCTTACTTGACATAAGAACCAAATAATAAAGAAGGATGAACCAGTGATTATATGCAGTCTATGAAAGTCTGCTGCTATGAAGAATGTGGAGTCACAAATACAGTCAGAAATGCTAAGGATGCTTTGAAAATTATGAAGCTTGCAGTAATGTAGAATAAATGTTAGTAAGTTGTGATAAAGAGAGTTCAAAGCATATGTGTGCAATTATCTTCTATTAGGCTGTGCTGGATTCAGGTAACAAACACTCCTGTGGCCTGGAGTGCTGATGTATTATTGAGCAGAAGTACTTCTAAGGTGTTAAATGAATACGTGTTCATGGTCAGCAGCCTCCTAATTCTAGGGTTTAGCCTGGGCTCGAATGATAAAAGGCTCAAAAAAATCCTGAAAAATAGAAAAATAATTTAACAAAGAATTATTCCATAATGTAAGGTTTGTTTTGTAGTGGTGGTGTTGTTTTAACAATCAATGTGTGGTAGCCATGAAATGTGCCTTCTTGGATCATATAGAGTCATTATTGATGTTGTTAATGTATTATGTAATAGGCCTGATGGCAGTAAAGCAAGTGAATGAAAGTGGAATATTATTACTAAATTGGATGTTATGAATTTGGCTGATAATGGTTCCACAAGTGGTCAGGGACTCAGAGTAACTGTAAAGTAGACAACAGTGTGGTGAATCATTAAGTATTATAATGTAAGTAAAGTCTAACCAAAAGTATGAAGACACGCAACTGAATGAGGGCTAGGCAAATTCGAGATTGGTAAGCGAGACTAAGATAATAAACGTGATTAGGGCCATTGCAGGGTTAATGGATGTTAAAACTCACGTGTTTCCTCCAATTAAGTGTATACAGAATGTGGTCAGTTGTAATATTGGTTGTTAATTATACATCTAGGGCCATGGGTGGAATAAAAAACTAACGGTCTCTATAATTATGGGGAAGAGTGGAATAGGTTCTCTCTGTGGTAGGAAGTTGTCTACTTGTGCTATTGTTTTGCGGCAAAACCCACTAAATACAGTTTCTGCTCAGTGAGTAATAACTATACCTAAGTTTGTTGATAATAGGGTAGTTGATGTAAATTATTGGGGTAATAATCACTATATATTTATTGACCCAATAAATGAGATGAGTGAAATTAGCATTAGGGGCCAAGTTTGCACTCTGATATTACACATTACTTTTATTTACGTAAGTATAAGTTGCACTAATTATTACACAAAGGTTAATCAATTATTGATTTAGCAATGAGGGGTAGAAATATGATGCTTGGGAATAAAATGATTAAAATAATAAGTAGTTCTACTACTGTAGGAGTAAGGATAAAGGTGAATAATTTTTTGGTCATTTTTCCTTCTCAAAGGAATTCATGTTTTGATGCTTCAATATTCTTTGGTAACAAATTTAAAAACAGATACATGTTAAGATTTTTTAAAATTAAAATAAGAAATAGTGCTAGAATTATTGAGATAATAGTAATAGATCTCAATGTTGATGTATCTAATTGTAGCATTTCAGAGGGATGTTAGCACTTTTAGTCTCATCAGGTCAGTGCTGTTAAGCTGGACAGTAATATTATAACATAGATGTTAATGTGTTTTCAAAATGTTTAGTGGAATTAATTGAAGTACAGTGTGTGCAAACCTATGTTTGGTTGCACTCCATTTAAATTTTTTTCATACTTTCATTAGCGTATTATAGTTGTACATAATTATGGGATTTATTACATACTCATACATACACACAATATGACAATATAATTTGAACACTACCCTCTCCAGCACTTCTCCTCTCTTTCACCTCCTCCCACATTCTTGAGCATTGTTCATACTACCAACCTAGTCACATGGCTGTTAGGATTACTTGACTTAAACATCCTGGAATCATATTTTTATTTAGGCCTAATGATGAAACTGTTTATAAATGTAATGCATCTTTGGATGAGATTAATAAGTAAATTGGTGTTTCTTTGGTCACTCAATTATCAACTCTGAGTAGTTGAGTTCTAAGTTAAGATCTTTTATAGGAATTGTATAGGACTCAACATTTAGGTCTTTGCAATCAGTATATTCATAACTTTGATATCACTGGTTGTAGTTTTTGCAGTTAGGAAAGAGTTATTAATTTCATCCATCATATTCAGAATTTGTAAAGAGAGAAAAGCAATTCAGTTCAGAACAATAGCAGATGAAATAGTTCATGTTGTCTCTACTTCTTAGACACCTGTAGTACTTGTATAGGTTAATTTAGTTATTGATATTAATAAACTAAATTCAAGAGCTGATTAAAATACAGTTATCAATGTGTGATGATGGAAATGTGAGAGTTCTTGTATAATGGATAATGCAGCATTTTGAAATTCTAATTGGAATAGAAATGTTATAAAGAGATAAAGGATTTAAAACAATAATTAATTATGACAAATTTATACTGTTACTAATACCTCCCTTGTTGAGAAAGTTTTGATGGTTATGGGACTGACTTGAAACCAGGAATATGGGTTTGGATCCTTCCTTTCATAACTTAAGCTTTTATGTAAACAGGTTCTTGAAGTATTTGATAGGGTACAGGCAAAACTGAAGTCATTCAAGATTTGTGGTTGAAAGTTCTGCTGAGACTCCTCCTCTTAAAGCAAAGGCTTGGGAGATTATGAAGACTATTAGCATTACTGTTGTTGGTGAAATTGTGAGTCCATAGATGAGATGGTATTTCATGTGGTAAATACATTAGGATAGAGTATAGTTGTGACACACCTGATAAACCCAGACCATATTGTGGAAGGAAAGTTAATATCTACAAACATAATTATAAAATAAATTTTTGCTCAGGTAGAGTTGAATATATAATGTGGAAATTGTGGGAATCAATGAATGAATCCTCCTATAATGTAGCAGACTGCCTATTTTGATAGAATATAATAGAAATGTACTACAACATTTATTCCTATCATAAAAATCAGCCAAAAAACCCAACTGATATTGTGGCTCACGTTATTTCTATGCAACCAAATGGTTCTTCAGTTCCAGAATTATAGGTTACAATGTATGAGATAATCCCAAATCATAATAAAGTGAGAATATACACTTCTGGATAGCCAAAGAGTGAGAATAAATGTTGATATAAAATTGGTTCTCTTCCTCAGGCTGGCTTGAAGAAAGTCATATTAAGATTATGGTCTGCTGCCATGTTCTTGAATAGGAAGAATTAATATTGTTAAAATGGTCATATTACCAAAAGCATTCTACAGATTCAATCCCTATAAAAACACCAGATATATTCCTCTGAGAACTAGAAAAATAAATCCTAAAATTCATACAAATAAAAGAGCCAGGGTAGCCAAAGCAATTCAAGGCAATAAGCCAATGCTGGAAGAATCAGGATATCCAACTTCAGATTGTACTACAGAACTATAAAAACAAGGACATCATTATACCCACCTAGGACTTGACTCAGAGACCATGGGGATAGAAAAGAAGACATGGAGACAAACACACATAGGTACAGTCATCTGATCCTTGAAAAACCTGCAAAAACATATGTTAAGGAGAAGACAATGGTGATGGGAAAGTTGGATATCCATATGCAGAAGAATGAAAAAGATCCCTACCTCTCACTATGCACACACACAAAAAAATCAACTCAAAACAGATTAGAGTCCTAGGAATTGGACCAGAAACTACATCTGCTAAAAGAAAATGTAGGGTCAACATTCCAAGATATAAACTCAGGCAACAACTTCTTCAATAAGACTTCCAAGGCTCAGGAAGTAAAACCAAGAATTAATAAATGAGATGGCCTCAAATTTAAAAGCTTCTGCACAGTTAAGGAAACAAGAGTTAAAGAGTATAAAGAAAGGCCTAAAGAACGGCAGAAAATATTTTCCAGTTAATCCTCTGACAGGAGACAAATACCAGAAAACATAAAGTAAATAAATAAATAAACAACTAGATTAGGAAGTGGGCAAATTAAGTAAACAGACATTTCTCAAAAGAAGAAATGCAAATGTCAACAAAGATGTGAAAAAGTGCTCAATCTCTTTAGCAATAAGGGAACTGCAAATCAAAACTAAATTGAGTTTTTTTAGTCTCGCTCCAAATAGAATAGCAATCATTAGGGGCACAAATACTAATGAATGACATCAAGAATGTGAGGGAAAAGGGACATTTACACATGGCTGGTGGGATTATAAATTGGTATAACCACTTAGAAATCAATATAGAGATTTATCAAAAGACTGGGAATAAACTGGGCACGGTGGCCCACACTTGAAATCCCAGCAACTTGGGTGGCTAAGGCAGGAGGATTGCAAGTCCAAAGCCTGCCTCAGCAACTTAGCAAGGCTGTAAGCAACTTACTGAGACCCTGTCTCAAAATAAAAAGGGTTGGGGTTGAATCTCAGTGGTTAAGCACCTCTGTGTTCAATCCCTGGTACCAAAAAAGCAAAACAAAACAAAACAAAAAATAGGAATAAAACCTGCATATGACCTAGCCATACCATACCTTGGGATTTATCAAAAAGAATGAAAGTAAGCATACTATAGCAATAAATGCATAACAATACGTGCATGCCAATGTTTACAGCAACACAATTCACAGGGCAAGTTATGGAACTAACCTTAGATGGCCATCGACAGAGGAATGGGTAAAGAAAATGTGGGGTATATTCACAATGGAGTTTCATTCAGTCATATAGAAGAATAAAATTGTGTCATTTGCAGGAAAATGGAAGTGGACACCACTATGGCAAAATAAATAAGCCAGAATCAGAATGTCAAGGGCCCTATGTTTTCTTTCATATATGAAAACCAGAGAGAAAAGGGTAAAAAGAAAATGACCTCATGAAAACAGAAGGGAGACTAGAACAGAGGATGGGAATCAGGGGGAGCGAGGAGGGAGGGACAGGAGAGATACAGGGTTATAATAATACCGATTATGTTTGAGCGGGTATAAATATATCATATTGAAGGCTATTATTGAGGATTATTATAATTTACCAATAAAAAATTTAAAAAGAGATTATTATCATGCTATTATCAACTGCTAGTACTAGAAGAGATAATAAAGTACAGCTGTAATACTTCTCAAAGAATGATGACTAGGATTGAGATATAACTGCTGGTTTTATGTTAATGATTATTGTAATAAAATTGATAGCTCCTTAAATTAAAGAAACACTAGCAAAATATAATGAGGAAATGATCAGGTCCCAAGAGGCTTCTACATATGCTAGGTTTTTAATTAAAGGTGGGTAAACTGTTCATTCAGCATGATATTAACATTCACTGAGGAGGCACCTGGAGGTAAAAATGACAATGGAAGAAGTCAGAAACTTATACTGTGTGTCTGGGGTGTCAATCATTAATAGAATCAATCAGCTGCTAACTCCTCCAATTATAACTGGTATAATTATAAATGCATTGTAATAGCTGTATGGACAGTGTTGAGGACATGATAAATTGATCATCACCTAATAAGGACCCTGGCTGACCTAAGTTTGTTTAGATTAAAAGATTTAGAGCAATACCCTCTATTTTGCCTATAGCACCAAACAGTAAATATAATGTGTCAATATCTTTATGGTTTATTGAGAATAATCAAAGGTTAATGAATCTGGGTAGAAGAGTAAATGGGCTGAGTAAGCATTGTTCTGTAAATGTAAAAACAGAAATTGAGCCCTTTCAATCAACACAAACCGCAGAAGATAATGGTGGTCAGATTGAGGTAGAATCGCAAGTTGGAATGGGGTGCACAACTCTGTGGAATAGCAACAAATCATAGGGATGATACCTTCAATCAGTGAGGGAATAGGACCACAAATTATTATTTTGCAAGCGTTAAAGAATAAGTTGATCCCCACAATATGATTCAACCTAGTCCAAGAACTCTGCTACCTATGTGTGATAGAAATTATTTTGAAACCAATAATTCTTATGTAAATTATATGTAAATTACATATTATTTATGTAAGTAGATACGAAACCTTCAAAAGCTCATTAGGAATAGCTCTTGCTTTTAATCCTATAGATTAATTTCTTCAAGTGAAAGATATTTCTAGTTATTTTTCTTTAAAATTTTGAAATTTAAGAGCTACTTATTTGAATCATATTTTGTTGGCCTTAAATTTTTTATTTCCTCGATTCTTAATTTTCATTTCCAGAGACACACTCATTAGCAGAAACAATGACTAGGGCAGCCCACTTGCCCCACCTACTTTTCAGAGTGTATTATTTGTCTCCCCTTTGAAATCTCCTTTGAACAATCCAACTCTTAGAGGTGACTGCCTCCTCTTATAAGGAAATAATTGTGAAACATAATACTTTCATTTGTCATGCCTATCTCCTTAAAACATAAGCAATGTCTAGAGGGAACCCTACCATAACACTGAGGTGTCTTCTATGAAGTTTCTAGTACAATACCATACATTTTTTTTTTTCTGTGCTGGGCATTGAACCCAGGGCCCCACACATGATATGCAAGCACTCTACCACTGAGGTTCATCCCCAGCCCCCAGCACCATATATTTGGTTGTCATAGGGTAAATATTCGTTTATTAACTTCCATAAGATTTCTTCTTATAAAAGTAGATTTGTTTATTGTGGACGGTCTTTAAAGGTCAGTAGAAGGGCTGGAGCAGAGGCTCAGTGGTTACATGCTTGCCTTGCATGATTAAGGTCACGGGTTCGAACCCCAACACCACATACACAATGAAGTTTTTGAACAACGGAAACCACATGAAAAACTAAATAAAAAAAATTGATTTTCTATCTCCCTCCACCTTCTTTCTCTCAGACTGTCCCTCTCTCTTTAAAAAAAAAGTCAGTAGAAATACAAAACAATCAGTTCATCACCCACTCAGTAGTTTTAGTGATATAGTCATTTCCTGCATGCGCACACACACACACACGTTTGTCTTGCAATGAATAAAAAATTTTACTCACTGTCTCTGAATGCCACATTTGTGAACCTGGAATCAAGTATTGGGAGGTAATTTCTTTGATGTAGCTCCATATTAATAAAAGGTGCTCTTTTTTAAAAAAAAAAATTATTAGTTCTTTTTAGATATACATGACAATAGAATATACAATGCCATAATTATAGAAGCATGGAGTACAGGGTGCTTTTGCCCACGAATGCAGTAGCACTTATTTTAGATCCATCATGGGATATTCTATCAACAGTGGCATTATGATTATGGGCACTATTCTCAGGTGGGGTAGACTAATGTCACAACATAAGCCGAGCCATTTACTACAGTGCAATTAAGACAACTATTGAAATATTTCAGTGATACTAAAACAATACGGATAATAAAATCAACATGCAACTTAGTGGCCATGTGTAGTTGACCTAGTTGTACAATACTGACCATAAGAAGGGCTGCTGCTCCCATCAAAGCTATCAGTTTTCCTTTTGTCATGCTTAGGAACAGCTCTGAGGGGAATTTGCCTGTGTTTAGTGTTTACATTGGATACCAGTTTCATAATCACTGACTTATGTGAAAACTGGTACAGAAAACCTATAAACTGCTGTTTTTGATACCTGCTTTTGGTTTTGTTTTGTAAAAATGACAAACTTAAGAAAATAAAATGTCAGTGTTGAATTAAAAAAAAAGAAACAGCTCTGATAAGGAAAATAAATGACAGAGTTGCCTCTCTCTGTCTTTTCTAACTTCCTCTTTTTTTTTTCTTTGCTTTTCTATGGTTAAGAAATCAGGGATTTCGAATCAGCACATTATAGTGACACAGCAATATCTGTGTTCATAGCAGCTCAATTTACTATTGCTAGACTATGGAAACAACCCAGATGTCCCTCACTGGATGAGTGGATCCAAAAACTGTGGTACAGTTATACCATGGAAATTTACACAGCAATTAGAAACAATGATATTGCAGCCTTTGAAGGTAAATGATTGGCTATGGAAGAAATTATGCTGAGTGAAATCAGCATAATCCAGAGAACTAAGGGTCAAATGCTTCTGCTTCTCTGTGGAGGCTGGATCTAGACCCTGGCCATTGAGAAAGGTGGTCTATTATCATGTGTTAAATCCAGATAAGGTGTAATGTTATGCAGCCTAATACTTTTTTAGAGATATTGTGGGAAGGGGAAGGGAGGGATAAGGGTGGGTAATTGGGGGGGCTCTCCTGGGGGTAAATCTAATATCCAGAATCTATTCACATTTTATATTATTTGCTAAAAACTTGTATGGTTGTTCAATAATAAATTTTTAAAAATCATATTCAATGATTTAATTGTTCAGTTTGAAAAAATCTGTGAATTGAGAATGATAATGGTATTTATCAGTGATGTCAATCTAAGAGACTTAATGGGAAAAGCATTTAAAACAAACACCTGGTACATTTGCCATGATGCTACATATTACATTTGTCTTCTTTTCTCATCTTAACGTCCACATTCATGCCTGCATGTATGTACTCCCAGATATCCACATTCACACTCATTTTCTTTGAACCAAGAAACACAATACTTTCAAGTTCCTTCATGTTCAGGTCTCCTCTCTGTCTCATTCTTGAAATATTTCAAATCAGGACCAGTTGTATAATTAATTTAATTCTTTAAAGTGGAGTCATCAGGTTATTTCCGTTGAGTAATAAAATGGTTCTGGGTTATTTAAAAATGTATAGATGAATGATTGCTATAAGGAAACAATTTGAATTGGTTGAATACTGGGCATTAATGTACAAGTCAAAAACTTGTAATTAATATCAAAGAGACTTTTTTTGTTGTTGAGAGAGAAGGTTACAAATGGTAGATTCATAATCTATAACAGAAAACTATTGAAAGTCTTGACATTTGATCTTCATATTCTCTCAGTACTCTCCTAATACCTTTTGAAGGTGCCATAATTCAGACCATGTATTATGACTACTAAAGCCAATCTGAGATCCCCATTAGGTCCTAATCCCTAAATAGACTCACTGATGGCTCAGGAATCCTGGGACCTTAAAGCAGCTTGGACATGCCAGTCTTTGCCTTCAATCACTGCTGCAGTTAAGCCCTAACCCACGACCACATTTTCAAATACGTATTGTGTAGAAATTTTAACAGTTCTGGTCACAACTCAGGAATGACATCCACTCTTGGAGTGAGCACTGGTCAGACCTTGGGAAGTGGCAATTTAGTCTTTTCTCCTTTCTTTGCCCTTATCCTTCTTTACTATGTTCTGTCCCAAATCCACTTCCACCTCCAGAATTCTTATGTTTTCTTTCCCGTTCCTTAACAAAGCCTAATCTTTACAAAGTATAGGGTAAGCAACTTGGCACTAAGGCACAAATGACCAAGAATCCTGAAAATATTATTTCTCCAGGTAATTTATCTCATTTGGGGCCAAGTTCTATATAGTGGAACACATCTATAAAGGCCCAAGTTAAAAAGTACCACTATTAATTACTGTAATTTGCAAAACCAAAATTCTTTGATATCCCATCACATAATAGGTCTCCTACTGGGCAATATGGAATTTGAGAATGCAGTGACACATTCCTGGTAGTTTCTTTCATTAACTGAACAACTCTAATGTTCACAGTGGTTGGATCTGCTTTTATATTACTAGACAGAGGCCATAACAAAAACTAAATGCTGCAGATGGGGAAAAGATGAAATTAGAAAGAAGATGGAATGTTTCAATAATAATTTCATCTATCCAACTGGTTTTTAAGAACTTATTTTACAAATATGATATCAAAGAAAAATGGAGTAATTTCATCAGCTCTACCACTTTAATAAACCATTGTTTCTTCTTCATGTGTATTAGAGTCAATTCATCAATTTTTATTGAGAAACTTCTACATCCAGCTGATTTGTTATGCTCCCTTCTAATCCTTATCTTATCCATGCAGGGTTTTACATGTTGTAATCCGGTATAGATAGAATTTTATTTTTGTTTTCACTTACTATGTTACAAATATTTTCATGGGCTACTATTAAGATATATTTCCCAAAAAAAATTAAATTAGCCACATGAGGGGAAGTAAGCCTTCTGGAGTTAATGAGAGGCATTATTGATGCCATTCCTACGAAAATCCATTTTACCTGGAAAATTTCCAAAAATCATCATTTGTACCCAGCGCAAGAATGAGGCAGTTTTTATTGGACTGGCAAGAAGTTAATAGCCCTCTGAGAACTTATTAGGTATCATTCATTTATTTATATCAGTATGTGTTCACAGTGTCATATTCCAATTTCTCTTCATAAAATGGCAAGACTCTAGTGAGAAGCTATGCTTTGTTTCCAGTAAACATCTGGGGAATTGCATTCTTCCCTTACAAGGTTCCAGAGAGTTTTAGAAACCAAAGGAAATGATGGATTTCCCAGGCCAAAGGCTTCTTCTGTGTAACCATGAGCTGCTCAGGGCTGAGCTACAATGTCTATCTCACCTTCACAGGAAAGCAGGCTGCGTAAAAATGCAGGATTTCTTAGTTTAGTGCAGTGTGCTGAGGCAGAGCTAGTGCAAAGAACAGGGAACAGTGGAACTCTAGACTACCTAGGGTTCCTATCTGTCTGAAGTAAGCACAACTCAGGAAAGAAGATGATAAAATGGCACCAAGGCTCTCTTCCTGCATTCTTAAAAATGTCAATAAACAGAAGCCAAAATTCCCTAAATCAAGCCCTGGGAAAAGGAAAAAATGCAATGTGCTGGGACAAGGTGAATTGAAACACAGCCCAACCTACAAGCATATTCTCTGCAATATGCTATGCACAAGAAACCTTAGTTGTGCTTAACAAATTTGGCAAGAAGTTAAAGATCTGAAACCCAAGAGTGGCATGGATTCTGTGTTCATGAGGGGGTGAAAGTATATATAGAAAAAAAAAGAAATATGTTCAGGATGAAAGGAGATTTTTCTCTCTTCTTTTCTTTTTGACAGATGACTTTTCTCGTGATGAAGGTTCATCAATGGTAAATTCTACTTTCTTCTTTATTTTGCCTAAGCATCCGCCCACCTTTCTCTTTCCACAGCTCTGACTTGTGCTTTTAACTTTGTATCTTATAATGAGGACCATGGGTGTTAACCCAGGCCAGTAAATACAGAACCGCAATTTTCCGGTCTTCTTGAACCCTATCTCTATTATGCAAGAACTGGCCTTAGAACAGAGGGCTTGATAATCTGTCAAAAATTACCAACAGTAGGTATTTGTTGAAAGGTTTTGTGTACAACCTCAGGTGCATCCAACTGTTCCAAGAACTGTGTCCCTGCTGTTGAACCATCCCTACCATTATAGGCTACCAATATCTTTAAAAAAAAAAAAAAAAAGACAAGGCATTGAGATTTAAAGAGGTTTCTTTATTCTAAGACTCCTCAGATTTGTAAACTCTTCTATGCATCTTTCCTTGTTATAAGAGGAATTTATGAGGAAGAAGCCCCAAATCCCCAGTCCATGCTGTCTGCCTCTTTTCTTTTCCTTCTTCTCCTTTCCCTTCTATTCTTCTTTCTTCCAGGCTTTGTCAGTTCCACCTACTTAGATAACACCGAGTAAATTTTTGAAAGATAAACATGATCTGTACATATAAAAACTAAAAAAAACTATGTGAAAAGTTCCCAAGCCCTATCTTTTATGTTCTTTTAATGAACTAAAACAGATACTTGCGTATCTTAGACGTTCTTACACTCATTAAATTCTGGAAAATGCACAATATTATATATATGTGTGTACATATACAACATTTATATCTTTTATGGGGAAATATAGACAAATTAAGAGACTGGGTGTGGGTGATGTGGGGGTGATTCTGGGTAAGGATCAGGGGCATATCATATTGTTACTACATATGCATTTATGATCATAGAACAATACAGTTCCTACAACAAAACTTTTTATATATATATATCTATCCTCATGGGACAAAAATAGGATAAATACCTATAATTAGAATAATGCAAAAATTGAAGAAGTACCTAAAGAGACAAATATCTACTTTGGCATATTCCAAACTCATGTGTTCTCTTTCGGGGGAGCTTTCACTATTGCTTGGCAAATTTTCCTTCCTTGTGATTTCATGACCCATTTTCCTGAGCAGCTGCTTTGACCTTTCTGTCCTTCTGTCCCCATCTGCTCACCTCAATCGACTTCTCCCTGTCCCACTCTGCTGTGGCAGGTGACTTGACTTAAACACACTCAGCACAGTCTCCTCATTCCTCACGCTCTCTGCTCTCTCATTCTATTGCATCTGCTCCTCCTTAATTTGGAAGTTTCTGTGCCCCTGTTTTACTCTTCCTTGCTAGAATCGCCCATCTTTCCTTATCCATGTGCTTCGTGCTTTTAATAGAGTCACGCTTTCTTCCCACAACCCAGACCCTTTTTTCTCACTGCTGGGGAAAAAAAAATCAAAGCCTAAATTGTAATCAAAGAAATCTCTGCGTAAAACATTTACTCAATTTGGTTGTTTGTTTATTTTTAGTAGTGGCTGGCCTGGGTTTCTGTTGAGTAGATATATCCACTGGCAAAAAAAATTTTCTATTTCCATATGCATTAATCCTGAGGATTAAAATGAAATAAGGTTCTACAAATGTATTGCAAAATTCATGTCTCACTTCAAAAACTGAATTGTATAAGAAATTCAGGGTACATTTGGAGTCTTTTTACCTTAGAAGGGAAAGGACAAATCCCATTCCACTTCCACATGATTCCTCTTTGTGTGTGTGTGTTTTTTTGTTGTTACTGTTTTTGTATGGGAAGGGAACGTTGTCTCAGTGAGTGGAGAAAAGGGAATAACTCAAACCATTAATAATTCTAGAGATTAAGGGAAATCCAACCACTAATGAGTACTTTTTCAGATGTTGACCGCCAACCACCTTTTAAGGATCTCAGGGATTGTCTTAGGTGAATTGAAGAAGTATTCTCCCTCATCCCTGTCCAAAGGGCCTATCAGGCTGCTCCCCACAGTCTCTTTCCCTCCTGTCTCTCTCTCTCTTTCTCTCTGTGTCTCTCTGTCTCTCTGCCATCTCTATCTCTGTCTTTCTCCCCACGCTCTCTCTGTTCTTCTCATTGTCTCTCTTCTTCCCCACCTCTCTCTGTTTCCCCATCTCCCCACCCACCTCATGTATATCTATTGTGGAGTCACTGATATTCATTCCCTCTTGCTCTGTGCTGTCACTCGCACACACACACACACACACACACACACACACACACACATGCACACACACTCTCTAAGGATCTTGTTATGTCCCTGGATTCTACCTTGCAAAAAAGGTACAAGTACGCTCTGCCAACTCATACCCCAGAGCTACTCTAGGACCTGGTCACTGTTGCCAAGTCTCAATGGGCATGGAGTGGGGGTCAGGCCTGCCCTTCTTCTATACCCACTGCAACAGCCCCTCCTGCTGTCCCTTCAACCCTTCTCCATGCCCTGTATACCTGAAACCTCAAGCAGTCAGAAACTGGTTCTGACCTATCAAATATTCTCTTGGCCCTGAATTTTCCTGGGTATAGAACTTCTGAAATTCCTCAGTCTGCTGTAATATTCGTTCCCTAAGGCAATTGATACCACACATTCTAAATACCCAATTGTTACTATTATGAAATATCATTTTCCACAACATTTGTTCCCATTTGCTCTAAAGCCATCCATATTGACACATTCAAACATAATGCTAATTTGAGCTTCCCCAAGCTGGCACCACATTAGGTATGGTCCAAGGCCGCAGTCATGATTCTAGTCTTATCTTCCTGTACAACCACTCACCTCCTTTCTGTTCCACTGCTCCTTCTTCCTGAGGCTGCAACACTCTGCTCCCTGACATTGCTCCAGTAGCTGTTGAGCACAGGATGTACTACAGCCATATGGCTCAGTGTGAGCCTTCCAGACTCCAAACATGATGGCCCCTGAGAATCTAATTTTAATCATCAATGTTTCCAACATGTCACAACTCTATTGCTCAGGGAGAATAGATTTTCTGATGACATGGAAAGGCTTGATTTATTATATTCTAGCAAGATAGCCTGGCTATTATATGCAGATGCTTTCTTTTACAGAAGAAATGATCTTTTCCTAAGATATCACCATATTTTTTCTTTTAACCTCATTGCGCATCTGACTCAAAGTTTATTCTGAAACAGAACTGAGTGCAAGACTTGAAGACACAACTTCAAAGCATGATGCTTATCTTCTGAAAATGCTCAGTGGTTTCCCACATGACTGAGAGTAAAAATCAGATCCATATGACCCTCTACAAAGTCCTACATGATCTGGTTCCTCATCATCTCTCTCAACACACTTCCTTTTTGCATACTTTGATGTGTGCTCTCTTATTTAAATCTTGTTCCTGGAACACACTACCATGCTCCCATCTCAAGGTCTTTCACACTGAGACCATTTTCCACTTAGAATATTCTTCTCTCATTATCTGCTCATTCCTTCACTTCTTTGAAATATTGGTTCATAGGGGATTTACTCACTGAAGCTCACCCTGACCACTTCAATTAGTGTTGCAACCCCTGCAGTACTAAATCTCTTGCCAGATTTATTCAAACTAGCACTTATCACCTTCTTCTAAACTTCATGCATCCCTTATGGTCCTTCTCCCTCCACTACCAGGTGAGTTCCATGAGGATAGTGGCTTTTATCAATCATCTTTTTATTTCTCCATTTTAAGCACCAAGAACAATTCCTAGAAGACAGCACTCATACAAGAAGTATTTGCAGACTGGAGGAATGATGCATGCATGATTCATTAGAGGGACTGAGTAGCAAATATTGTGGCACTCTTTACTTGGGATCAGTGGAGTTTTTTTTCATGGAATCCTCTAAAGGGAAGAACAGCTGTTTACTTTTCCTCCGTCCAGCAAGGATTTGCCTGTTTTATAAAGCAATCTCCACAACAATTCTGGAAATGTTCACCTCGTTTACCTTTCAGGAAGAATCTGGGCTGGTGCCAGGGTCCTCTCTACCCAAAGACCTTTCATAACCTGACTCAGTAAGCATAGTTGTTCAAATAAAAATCTTGATGCTTTCATGAAATACTAGGGTTTCTTGATGGGCATGGGCCTCCTAAGAATATTAAAACAGCAGTAGGCATAAATGACTGCCATTGAACATCTTTTCTTTCCGTGACTTTGTGTATATTAATTGTAGTGTTCATAACTACTGGGTGATAGATTATCTCCATTTTATGTGTAAATATGTGACTGGAGAAAGGAAATAATGCTCTTTAGTTTACAAAACTAAGGGTCTTATAGCTAAAAGTACATAAAAATAAAACTAATTGAGAAAATTTGGTGAGCTATGAAGACATCTGTTCTGAAGATACGAAGTCTTTATCCTCCCTCACTGTTGTATTCCAGTAAGTTCACAAGGATCCTTGAGACTTGAGTTGCCTTCAACATCTGGAAAATACCAGTCATGCATTTAGTGATAAAGAAATATTCACTAAATTCAATGAAAACTCAAACCCAAATGATGCAGGGACATATTTGGCCTGAGGGTAATCCGTAAAGACCATGCATCAGATGTTTGGATATGTCCTGGAAAAATATGCTAATCATGGGAAATTTAGACACATGTTTGAACATGGTCAGATATATAAGGAACAATGATTTAGAAAAGCTATTGTAAATTGAGATGCACTACTATGTGATAGCTGGTTTTCCCTGAACAATAAGAGCCACAAAAATCCATATATCTTTATCAGCCCCTAACCATCAATCCACAGCAATAAATTAGGAAGTAATATCTCCATGAAAATATTTTAATCTTTTATCATAGTTGCTACCAATATTCTCCGAAAGAACTAGCCTGCTCCAAGGAAATGCATGAAGATTATCATATTGCCATAGAATCCAGTTGGACTACGGGTGACCAAGTGCTGTGACTGACATCTTTCATGCTCACTTGATAACGTCTGTTGCACAAAATGGGTTTTGTCATAGTAGGACCACATCATGCCTACATACTATACCTGTATCACGTCCAGACCTATTTAAGGTCATAAAACATTCTAAATTTCCAAAACACAAGAAAATCCTGGTAAATTCCCTGCTATAAATTTTAGTTTTACCTCCACAATCAGTTGAGTGATTTTCATTCTGGCTCTGTGGAACTATGACTAGGCTTAAAGTGGTTTTTAAGTACAATATCGCAACAGCTAAAATAACATTTCTAAGAACCATTTTCCATTTCTAAGAACCATTTTCCATTTGTTCAGAAAATAAATGTAATAAACCTGAAAAATATTATTTGAGCTTCCATTTAATCCCTCACAATTTCATTGTTTTACAGACTCTATTTCATGTCCACTGAGACAGAACCTCTGGGTAGCAGAATTGTTTCTGCAGGTTGTAGGATTTAATCAGGATTCCAGGGCTAATCACTGCCCTGGCACTATTAGAGAAACACAGTGTGTTGTTCCCCCATTTTATATGCAAAGCCCATATGTAGTTCTCAAAAAGAGTTCCTTCATTCACAATTACTTCCATATACTAATGAAAATATTCAGCATACCAATTCACATAGATGGAATATTTATATTTCTAAATGATAATGACCTGGTTCCTTACCAGAAGGCTCTACTAAGGTAAAACTAATGTACATTATTAGGAAGACATGAACGTGCATTACCATATTCTCATAAATCTTCAAAATAGTAGAGCAAAGCACCTTATCTATGAACTACAAAGGACCTGACACAGAGTTTTTTTTGTGCTCTATCACACAATGATAGGAAGCAAAATGATGGGACAAAATAATTCTAAATAAAATAATTCTATGTTATTATAGTTAAAAGTGAGATGCCCAGCGATCAAATTACTTCATTATAAAAGTTGTCTGTAAAATTGGCTAGTTTTTAAATTACTTTCAGAAGTCTGAAGTTGCAGACCAAGGCTAACTGGGGAAAGAGGTAACTATTATCTTCTTCCAAAGTGTGTTGGAAAGTTCAAAGCTAAAATGACAAATATTGCCAAGAGAGTAAACTCAAAACCTGATACATTTTCCTTATGGTGCAAATCATTAAAGTTATACCTCCTTGTTTGACCTGATCCTTTTTGAATCAAACAGAGTCAACAGGGACAACTTCCTGATCAAATCTGTTTGACTTGACAGTGAGAGTGACACAATACAATCAGGTCCAGATGTCATTCTAAGTGAGACCCTTCCAGGAAGAGCACAATTCGCCTTCAGAGAAGCAGTCTCCACAAGCTCAGGATATGAATGCAGTCTTTTCTGCTGCAAGGTTCTGGGAACTGGAGCACGTCACGAAACATCTTGGCATTCTAACCAAGAAGCCAGCTCTCAAACAACATTTCTTTATTACAGGTGTTGAAAGGCACTACTCTCCAAATAGTAAACATCAGTGATTCATTAGCAAGATGGTGTAGAAAAACAAAACCGTGTGAATGGATTCTTCTACTGCTGGGAGTGGTGGTAATGAATCATCATTTCGCCTGACACTCATCCCTTCTTCCCATTTTGAGAAGAGCTTCCCTTCTTGAAGGAACACATGATGGGGACGACTTTATAAACCAGATTTGGGAAATGATGCCCTCCAGCCCTGACTCAGAAATGTACCTTAGGAATTTCAACTACCCACACCAGTATTTTATAGTTGAGTTCAGCTTTTTCACTAACTTTCAGCAATCTGATTTTTCTAATTAATTTTCACACAAAATATAAAGAAATAAATTTTCAAAAACAAACGATCAAGCAACTAAGCCTAGAATGACAGGATGTCCTGATTATAAAGTATTGTTTCTTTAAAAATATATTTTGTTGTGGCTGGAGCAGTGGCTCGGCAGTTACAGCACTTGCCTGGCATGCAAGGGGTTCAAACCCCAGCACTCACGTACACAATAGTCAGAGCAACGACCATCATAGGAAAACTCAGTAAAAATTGATCTCTCCCTCTCTCTGTCTGTCCTTCTGTCTTTAAAAAAATACATTTTTTCCAAAAATCCAAAGATAAATGGGTACTGAAATTTCCTTTTCTCAATACATGGATAGGGAATTCTCGTAATTAATTGAACTAGTTTGGAGAAGTTGCTCTGAAAAATGATTTTTAAAAGGGAATAAAGAGAGTCAAGGCTCTGATTATACCAAGGACAGAAATGAACCTAAAGTACCTACTGACTTTCCCAGAGCCGTAGCAAACTCCTATAATTGCATCTTTAATCACTAATTTTTTCAGATTTTGGAAAGGCACCTGTTATCTCTAACTTCAAGACCTACGTCTCAACTTCTAGTAGGGAAGGGCATAAAGAGAGGATGTGGGGGGAAAATTACTTTACCTGAATGAGGCATAGTTTTAGCTTTTGATCTGTTTTGTTTTAACAGAAAATGGTGTACCTAAACCAAATCTGAGGGTAGGATGACAGCTGCAAAACGAGCTGAGGGGTGAGTGGAAATTGCATTGCCCGAGAGTCAGGAGGGTTTGGGTCTTTTCCTCAGCTCTGCCACCAACTGGCCATGCAACCTTGGAGAAGCTTTTTCAAGGCCTAGTCCTTGATTTCCCATTCCTGAACTGAAGGAATTTGTACAAATGAGTTTGTTCCAATGAATTTCCTCGCCATGTGCAAATTTCCAGCTAAGGTGAGAATGCAATATGGCCTCTCACTTGTCTTCCAAGTAAAGAAGCCAAGAAATTTGTATCAAGAAAAATATCCCTAGGGTTTGGTACCTTTAATCACATCATTGATTCCACAAAGCCTTTTATACACTTGGGAAATAAGCAAGAGGAAAGACAGCTATGAAGTTGATTTAAGTAAAATATGTCCTCTGCTGGGCAGAGACACTCAGATACGGACACATAAGTGTGGTTAGAGAAAGCAAGTTCTAGTCAAAGGCTACGAATAACAATATCAACACTCTAAATTGGTGACAGTTAATGATTATTTTCAGAGATACTCAAAATTTCACATACTGTTCAAATGCTTGATAAATCAAAACATTGCTTTAAATGTACCTGTGAACAAAGTAATCTACAGCTACTATCACAATATCCAACGTGCCTGAAAGTCATTATGCTGTTTCTGAGATTTCAGATGTCTTCAATTTTTTTCTTGGTAATTACTATGTAAATATCAAATAGATAATATTATTTTTATCCTACAGATGAGGAACAAGTTTCAAAATCAGAAGGGATTTTTCTGATGTTGTGCAATCATCAATGAGCGAGCTAGCACTGAATTACACCTCAGCCTGTCCTTGTAAGAAATTCTGATCCCCTACACCTCAGCCTGTGTTAAACTCATCCAATATAGCTTTAGTTTTCAAGATAGAGTTCTATTTTTCAAATGAAAGACACACTCATTCTTGTTTTATGAAAAAACCATGCCTCAGATATAAATATATTTCATTAGCTTTTCAAGAATGCCCTTCCCAGCAGCGGGTACTCTAATTTGAAGGGGAATCACAAATTTTATAAGATACAGAATGATGAAAATATCAGATTTCAAAATCTTTCACCAAATCTAGAGAATTCCCTTTCATTAATTTTCTATAAAATAGCAGAAATAACAGTGTTCTGAAAAATTAAAGAGGTTAAATATTATTTTCAATTATTCCTCTCTGCTTACAGTTTGTATTAGAATTCAGAATAATGTTGTATTTGGTCTCCACACTCTGTTTAAGAAACTCACCCCATGTATGAGAGAGTCTCAGACCTAGATTTATCACCTGTTTTGATAATCCTCTTAAAAAAATAATTTCTGTAAAGTGCATACCTGTCCCACCTTATTGAAGGTCGATTGCAATCACAACTTCTAAAAGTCCTCTCTACTTAGGCTGATGTCTATATGAATGATACGAGAGGGTTAAAGTAAAGCACATTTCTAAAATACATAGGATTTAAATTTCTTTTCATCCTCAAATTTATTGAGCAAATCTATGGCTTATGCAAAGTAAAGTTATTAGTTGAGGAAATGATAATCTTTGAGCATTCCATATTTCTATTCCTTGATGTGTACAGAAATCAGAGATGAATCAATGGTGTAGGTACAATCAGATTCAGGTAAACAAGTGTTACTAATGTGATAGCCAACACAATAATCCAGACAAGAAAATTAAAGTAAAACATTATTTGAATTCACACTATTCTAATTCCAAAGCGAAAGTGTGATAGGACAAAAGAAATTGACCTTTGAAATGGCAGAATAACACAGGTCCAGTTTGAGTTTTAAAATATCCTGACTTAAAATTCTGCTAGATTGTACGTCAATTAAGTTATTTAACCTTTCCAAGCTTTCACTTCCACAACTTAAAATAAAATTCTAGCCTTCAGAAATTTGTAGAAATCAGAAATATTACATTTAGAACAAACCAATTTAGTCACGTGTACATTTCCTCAGCAGTGTTGCGCCAATTTAAAATAAATATGGTTAGTATCAAATGGCGAAATCTGTTATGGACCCACTTTGTAAATCCTAAGCTGTTGGCAAAAATGGTCTATGATTTCTAACGGTTTTTAGTGGTGCACATAGTGAAGTGTGAAGCACTGAATCTATGGCTTGTATGCTTTCATGGTCCAATATTTCTTTCATTTATCATTTTAGAAAAAATCCTAATTTTCAAAATGAGTGAATCTTTGATAACCAACCCCTGATATTTTTCCCTATAAGAATGTGAATACTTCTAAAAGGAAATTAAAACTTCTATGAGCAAGACTAAATGAAAAATGTGGTGTAAATATGTGTGTAAGTGAGCTGCCTAACAGGCACCACAGAAAGAGATAAACATGCTAACCCAGAGACGCCACTACTGGTCCTAACCAAACCTCTCCATCTGCAGAGCTAGCCCATAAAATATGCAGGGTGAAGAGGAAGGGAAAGCATATACATAATTCTTGCATGCAGCTCACTTCCCAAGGAGGAAAACTGATGGCAATATGCATTCCTAATTGCTGTTAGGCATTTAGGGCACACTCGCCCATCAAATTAAGTCATTCATTCTCCCATGGTATTAAGTATGCAAGAGAGTGGGCAGAGACCAGGAAAATTCTACTATTAATGATCTCTTTGCATAAAGGAAGTTATAAAGAGTGGGCAAGAAGTTCTCCTCTATCTAATATCAACAAATTCACTAACTGTTTGTTACATTGGGACACATTTTGACTGATTCAGAAGACAAGTAAAAACAAGAAAATTTCCATTGTTTTAATTTCAAATTTTAATTTCAAAATTTTGAAGGCTGTCTGAAATAAGTGTATTTATTATGGTACCTGATTGACATGATGCTAGATTTAATAGGCTTTATGACAATCATCACTACCATATATTGAGTCAGGCACTGGACTACGTCCCATATCTCTATTACTTACTAAAAAATCCCAGGGCAAGTCATGTCTCATTCAGTCCCTAAGAAAGTTTAAATAGTGCATAAAAATCACACAATTTGCATATAATAGAGTAGAAATTAAATTACAATTTGTCAAAACAAAGCCTGTTGTCCAAACATCACATGTATGCAAGGTTTTTGTTGCACTCATAACCATATTTTATCCCTTTACTTTCATTCTACTTCTCCATGATGGATACAAAATTAAGTCACAAGTCTTCTGATACTCACTTTATTTTTAAAAAAATAACAAAAAAAACCCCTCTGCTTGTGCATGTCTAAATTGGCAGGAAGAACAATCTATGTTGAATTCTCCTAAGAATTCATAAAAACTACCCCCCGTCCATATTCATCATTTGAGCAAATCCTTCTGGAGCTTATCCACCACACAAAATCAGATGTGCTTATTGTGACCATGTCAGACTTGACATTTAAGTGGTACCCATTGCTGGCCTACCTCAGTTTTTTACAATGTGGCTACAATATTTATCAAGAATAGGGTCTAATGTCACTGCTAAAACCAAGACAGCCAGCAGATTGGTGCAAGTCTCTTTCATCTTTGCCCAAGTGCCCATCTTGCAGTGTTTTCTCAAGTTCTAGGGAAGATACTCCTGTATTCATTTGTAAGCTCAGCATCAAGTGCCCCACAGAAACAGCACAGTTATTCCCAGAGTTCTAAGTCTTTATAACTTGAATGCTACTTATTCACTGCATGGCTCCTCCTTAGGACATAAAACAACCAGTAAAACTGTTGAATCTGAGCATTTTCCAGTGTCAGCCACTTACGATACCTTCAATCCCCTAACAATAGTTCAGGACTAGCCCCCTATTCCTCTCTTTTTCTGGCTCTTCCATCAATAGTCTTCTTACCTTCTTTACCTCCCAGCCTCATGGAAAGGTTCATGATCTGACTTTGTTTATATCTTTTCACTGCCTAACATAGAGTTTAAGGTATTGAACTCTTTCCATCCAAAAGACATCTATGCTCATAAAACAAATCTGTATAGATTTTCACTAAGAACTTCCAGCTGCCTATAGCAATGAGTAGGGAAAAAGGGCATTAGGTGTCCTCCCCATGCTTAGTTATTAAGTATGTCCTTGTACAGTGTCACTCTCTTTTCTTTCCCACTTCCTTTTATTTTTGGGGCATTGCATCACTCTGTAGTAAGTTCACATACAATTTATCTTTAATGTTTCACCTTGTATGCTTTCATGGTCCAATATTTCTCTCATTTATCATTTTAGAAAAAATCCTAATTTTCAAAATGAGTGAATCTTTGATAACCAACCCCTGATATTTTTCCCTATAAGAATGTGAATATTTCTAAGAGGAAATTAAAACTTTAATGTTTCTCCTCTCATCTTTACATGCAATTTGGGGGAAAAATATCTGTTTATAAAAATATCCCTAATATCTGATACCTGTTCTTTCCCAAATGCTGAGGGAATTGTCTCCTCCCTACTTAACTTGAAGCATGCCTCACGCTATCTTCTCCTTCGTATTTTTAGCTTGCACTCTTTACCGTCATTTTCCTTGGGCATTGCCATTCCCTAATGACGATTATGCCTCTTTCAGTTTTCATGAATGCGTTGCCTGTATCGATACCTATTGCTTTCATTTCTTTATCTTCCATTTCTTCTTTTTAATTTTATTTTGGTTTTAGATAAACAGAATACCTTTTATTTTATTTGTTTTTGTGCAGTGCTAAGGATCAAACCCACCACCTCATATGTGCCACTAACCTACAATACAAGCCCCCTCTCCATTTCTTCTTATTTGCATTCTACCCTCCCTAAACGAAACTAATCTCTGAAGGCCAACAATGGACTTCTCACCAAATCCAAAATTCTTTTCTAGATACATTTTCTTCTGTACCTTCTTAAAAAACAGGTGTCTTAGCTGAGTATGGTGGCACACATCTATAATCCCATCAATTCAGAAGACTGAAGCAGGAAGATCACAAGTTCAAATCCACCCTCAGCAACCTACTGAGATACTGAGCAACTTAGATCCTGTCTCAAAATAAAATATAAAAAGTGTTGGGGATGGGGCTGGAAAGGTGGCTCAGCAGTTGTGCTTGCCTGTCACCCGGGGACCCAGGTTCATACCCCAGCACCACATATGCAGCTAAGTGTTGGAGCAATGAAAACCATATGAAAAACGAAATTAAATGAATTCTCTCTCTCTGCCTCTCTCTCTCTTTCACACACACACACACACACACACTCACACACACTGTCCCTCTCTCTCTTTAAAAAAAAAAGTGTTGGGGAAGAGGCTCACTAGTTAAGCACTCTTGGGTTCAATCCCTGGTACCAAAAACAAAAACAAAACAAAACAAATAAAACACACACACACACACACACACACACACACAAAAAAAAAAAAACTGGTGTCTGATCTTTATCCTCTGTTTCCTCGTGTTCCCTTGAACATTGCCATCTGAACGTCTTCCATACTATATTCAGGAGAAACATCATCTACTTTCAGAGGTTGAACAATGCTAATTCTCAAGTTTGTATCTTAAATTCTGATCTCTTTACTAACTTAGCGACTTCTCCCTGCCATCACTTCACAGTCGGAATGTCCCAAACCATGCACTGCGTCTAAACTGAGCTCGGAACCCAGTCTACCTCCACGTGCTGCACTCCACATCTCAGGATCTGCTTTCAAACATCTTAGATTTATTCTTGATACTTACCTTCTTTTCATTACTTATATCCAGTCAGTCATCATATCTAGTAAACATATCCATCAGAATGTCTAAAATGTGTCCTTTCATTTTAATTCAAATGCTCACAGCGTCTTCTCTGAGCTATTGCTGTGACATCTCAACCAGTCAATCTAATTTCAGTCCCTTCATCTACAGCATGAACACTATGTTCAGTTTAGTTCTCTAATGTATGACAGTCTTATTTCAGCACTTATACAGTCAAATCAAATGTTTTACCCTGGCTTTAGAGTCTATAAAAAAGTGATTTCACTTATTTCATTAGTTTGAAATAAAACTTTTCCCAGGTATGTTTTCATATCACTTTTCACAATTTTTGACTAATATTCCTCTGCCATCAGCAATATAAACAAGCTCTGCCTTGTGTTTAAGATTTTTGTAATTGTTTTTATCCTGACTGAAATTATATATCCAAATCCAATTCAAGACAAATCTCCCCATCTTCGAAACCATTTTTAATTCTAATGTGTGGGTCTCTTCCTACTTTAACAATTGTTAATGATAACATGCACTTTGGTACTCATACCAGGGATAATTAATACCTGAAAAAAAAGAGGGAGGGTGGTGGGAGGGGGTAGGGATTAGGAGGTATATCAAAGCTGTTGGAGGGAGAAGATATGGGGGTACCAACCTAATGGGGAACCTTCGACTTCCATGAGAAGCCCAACCAACACTGGGTAAAATAGGAGGAAACATGGGATTGGGGGGGAACCCAAAGTGGGGAGACCATGGAATGGCATCAGCCTTGGCTTGCTCTGGAATTATGCATTTTTTCATGATTGTATGACAACAATTCCCTCCTAAATATAAGACTATCTTGAACAAATTTAAAAACCCAGAATTATGACATTTGTTAGCTTAAAATATGCAGATCACAGTCCACTTAATTTACCATCTTTATTTAACTTTTTATTTTAGATATTCAAATTTAATTATGAAAATTGCCACATGTAAGAGTATTAGTTTTTACTCATCTCTTGTTAATTTGTTTATGCTAAAGCACTGTGATTATAATAACTATAATAATAGTCACTGGGTAGAAAGAAAGTGAAACATAAACCAAGACAGTAAACAGTAAATGCTTTGAAAAATAAATTGCAGAATCAATAGAGCTGCATTTAAAATCATAAGGCAATCAAATTTCAAAGACTGAAGGAAAGGCAATTCAGTAGGAATTTCTTGAGCTTTTACTGTGAGTGGTAGTCTAAAGCCCTTAGGGAGAAAGAGTGCTTGACTTTGTGAGGCTGATAGTCAAATTTGGGGACTTACTTCTTCTGCAATGATGCATCATCAATATTTTTCAAAATATTTAAAATTCAAACTAAATCAAATATAGGGTAGCATGCCCTTTCAGTGTTACACTTTCAACATTATTTTAAGCTGTAACTAAAGATTATTTAATATTATCTAAGTTTAATGTACCTTTATTTAACTTGCTATTTATATGTGAATATAAAAATTAGTAATCATGAAATTAGAATATTTCTGCATAGTGGAAAAGATAGCAAATATTACAGTTTTGTTTTCATGTAGGACACTAACCATTTTTATAGCTAAGCTAGCTATCTTCTTTCAATTTGAGCTTCTTTAACTGCCTATAAATACTTCAATCCTTAAATATTCTTGTATGAGTTATACCAATGAACAGAACAGACATGTGTTTGTTCTATATCTGTGTGAGAGTGAGAACTAAAACTGCTCTTTCATTGAGCACTACAAGGATGAGGCATGCTTCTCTGTTTCTATGTAAAATGCAGAAATCAATTAAAAATCATCTCCCAGTTTAATGAAATACCTATTTTCTATGAAATAATGAGTGTAAACCAATGAAGAGTATCTTATTAAGACTAACAGCATGCTTAAAAAGATTGCTTCAAGACCCTTGCTTCCATATGCCACCAGCCAAAACCATTAAATATAAACATTTTCCAATCCCTGCCTTAGAAACTTCAGCCTAAAACAACTCATTCCAGGACACAAAACCCTTAAAAATACCCTTACTTAATGTTTCAGTTAGCTTTTGAGTCTCTGTGACCAAAATACCTGGCAAGACCAACTTAAAGGACGAAAAAGTTTATTGGGGGCTCATGGTTTCAGAGCTCTCAGTTCATAGATGGCTGATTCCATTTCTCTGGCCTCAGAAGAGTCAGCACATTATGGGAGAAGGGCATGGTGGAGGAAACAAAAATTGTGTAGGAACAGGAGGAATAGAGAGTAGGAGAAAGAAGGAGCCTCAGAAAACACAACTCATCCATGACACATCCCAGTGACCCACCTCCTCCAGCCATGCACTACCTGCCTACAATTACTATCCAGTTAGTCCATTGAAAGTGGGATGGACTGGTTAGGTTACAGCTCTCACAATCCAGTCACTTCACGTACAGCATTCCTAAATTAATATAGGAGTTTGGGGGTGATATCTCCTGTTTAAACCATAACATTTAATTTATCTATTTTGAGACACCACTGTTGAATTCTCTAAAATGTCACCAAATAGCCATTTTTAAAAGCAAAGTTTATTTGAACTTATTACACAAAGGCAGAATACCATGCTAGCAGTGTCTCATAACAGAGGAGGTAGGGGGAGATATGTATACTTTTACAGTGAGGTAAAGGGCTTAGGTGACTCTATATAAGTAAATTGATAGGTGAGCTGTTTGACCAGATGGTTTACATGAATTATCTGAAATCATCATTGGAAGTTTTATTGTTCATAGTCTTACATTTCCTGAGTAAATATTACCTGTCTCAAAGTCATATTGGCCCAGGTCATCTCAAACCATAAAGTGCATAAAAATACCCTCATATCATTTTATTACGTAGGGTGGCAGAACAAGCTACCCCAAAATATGCCACTTGGGTATAAGGATTATTTTGAGCAGAGGACAATTGAGACAAAACAAATATATGAAAAGCTTTCTGTCCTCTTAAAAGCAGGCACACATTTACAAGGTTGTTCCCCTTCCTATCTCTACCAGGAAGGAGACTTAATCACCAGGGACTGCTTTAGACCTTTAGTCTACATTAGACCAAGGTGGCACCAGAGGAATCTACACAGTGATCTTTACTACCAGCCTTTATCTACCATTACTTTCCATATATTTACCTTCCTACAATTTACCACCCCAGGATTCAAAGTCCTTCTGTTTTGTCACTTCTCTAAAAATGTATTATTCCTTTGCCAATATGCTACATGAGCCCAATTTCTAACCACACCCTGGAGGTCATCATCTCTGAGTACTTCTGTGTATCATACACATAATACATACATTAATAAACTTTCTTTTGTTTGTTTTTTCTTGTTCATCTATATTTTTTTAATTTGATGTACAGTACCATAGCCAAAGAACCTACAAGGGAAAAGCAGGTAAAAGAACTTTTAACTCTTCTGTAATAATAAGTTCTTATAACAGAAATAATCAAGATGTTAGTTTTGAGTATCAATATTCCATAATTATTTCTAGAGATTCACAAAAATTTTAAAATAAACTTGAATTGTAGCTTCCATTTAATTAGTCTAAATAACACCCAAAGAAGAAGGAATTTCTTTTAAAAAATTATTCCAGATTTTAGAGATGATGAAGCATTGATAACTTCATAATATTGCCTGAGTATGGTTTTATAAAATACTATAAATGAGGTTCTCTGAATTATGTATAAGACAGTGAAGTTTGTTTATTAAAATAATTTCATGAAGAATAGGAAGTAATTCACATCATTCTGAATTTGAGAATAGTTCTTTAGAAAGAGTCCAAATTCTCATGTTGTAAAAGTATCATGATTTGTACTCAAGTAGAATAGGGTGAAAATTATAAACAGGAAAATTATAAACAGGAGGAGCTGAAAGAGAGACATCATCACAAAGCTGGAGTCCTTGGACCTTAATAGCACCCTGGGCACAAAAGTCAGATTTTCAACTAAGGTTACCAACATCCTTTCAAAGGCCTCCTCGTAACTGTAGGTAACATCTCTCAAAATGACTTGTGCCTTGCCTTTCCAAGAGAGGAGTCTTGTACAGCATGAACAGCAAAGGAACCACATAATTCCACACACTGGCTAGAAACTACATGTAAAAGGAGAAAGAGAAAACACACACACACACACACACACACACACACACACACACACACACAGAATTATCCAGTATTTGTTTAGCCTTAACAACTGTGTATAAAGTGCACAGTCAAGAAAAAGGAATTAAAATTTTGAAATTTTCCTCGTTTCTTTTCATACACATGAATTGTGGAATATAGACCTTTTTTGAACTTGAGAGCCTGAAAACATCCATGATTTTATTTTTCAGTTATTTGGTTTAGTTTGTTTGGTTTGGATTTGTTTGTTTGTTTGTTTGTTTTTTGCCTTTTCCCATTAGAATTAGTCTGGAAACTGACTAGCAGAGAAGACTTTCCTGGAATTTGGCTGAGAATTTTAGAAAAGGCACAGTAGGCACTTCAGACTTTACAAAGGCTAGAGTAGTGGCCATTTTCCTCCAGGTGTAACTGTAGCTCATGATCAACCCTTCCTCCGAAGGAAGCTTCCTTCTCTTACCTTCATAGGTAAGCTTCATGCCCTGGGCTCTGCTTTCTTACCTGTAAGCAAATGTGGAAGACAAGGCCCAGAGAGGCAGCAAAGGACTCAGCATTTTTTACTGGGATGTCAACCACTTTAGTACATCCTTTAAAATAATAGATTGGATGCATTATGGGTGTGCTTTAAAAGTCAGAACAAAGACTTAAAAATATTAAACTGAGCAGAAAGATGACAAGGATCTGCACAAATGAAGTGGCTAAAACAAGATGGATTACAAGAGAGAGGCTTTCTGAACCTGTAGGCAGTGATACAGCAACCTCTGTGTTTCTTACTTGCACCCCCATTTGAAGTGTAGTTTTAGAACAGGAAATGTTCAGTGTCAATGGCCACTTGGTATAAATCTATCCCATCTCTACTCCACTACCTCACAGTCACAAACTTTCTTAACATTAGCTCTAAGAGGAGAGCTGCATTTTCTTATCTTATAAGATATGTGTGAGTTGGAGTGTATCATTGTTATGGTTTGGATGTGAGGTGTCCCCCAAAAGCTCATGTGTGAGACAATGCAAGAAGGCTTCGAGGTGAAATGATTGGGTTATGACAGCCTCAACTCAGTCAGTGAGCTAATCCCCTGATAGGGATTAACTGGGTGGTAAGTTAAGGCAGATAGGGAGTAGCTGGAGGTGGGTTCCTTGGGGCAAGTCTTTGGGATATATATATTTTGTATCTGAAGAGTAGACTCTCTCTCTCTGCTTCCTGATTGCAGTGCCAAAAGCCACTGTCCTTCCGTACGCTATTCTGCTATGATATTCTGCCTCACTTTGAGCCCTGAGGAATGGAGCCTGGTGTCTATGGATTGATATCTGTGAAACCCTGAACCTCCAAATAAACTTTCCTCCTAAAATTGTTTATATCAGGATTTTTTAATCACAGAAATGAAAAAATTGATTAGAACAATGTCTGAATCCATGATGTAAAAAAGCCACTGGATTTGGAATAAATAAAATTCAAAATTAATGATTTTTACTTTGTTTTTAATTCTTCAGTATTATACAGTAAAAAAACTACTACTTATTTCGCATAGAGGTAAGATTTTCTAAATAAGCAAATTTCACAAATAGTTTTTGAGTAAGTTTTGTGCTTTTCTTTACAATTTTAGATGAAACTACTTCTTAAATGATTATTTCCTATCTAACAAATAAACTGGAAAACTTTTTCTAAGTGGCTAAAGCAGCGATTTTAATAATATAGTGCAAGAAATTAAAGCCACCTTTGGCACCACCAAGAGCTGCAGTATCATCAGCCCTGAGGTGGACAAGCCGATGTGGATTTATTCATTGTGATATTTCAATGATTTTCAATAATTTTCTCTTTCATCAGTCAGTAAGCTCTCACTTTCTGACAATCTCCTTTCATTTCCTTTCTCTGAGTTTACCCCCTTATAATCTTCTGCTAGTCAAAGCTGTCATAATGTTGTCTGAAGTAAAAGAAAAAAATGTAAAGAGTTATGAATGACTATGGTCATATATATCTTAAAAGGATAGTGGGTAGGAGGAAGGGAAGGGGAAGGAAAATATAAGGGACTGAATTAGAAGAAGTTATACTCCCTGTTTTTATAATTATGTCATTATGTATTCTATTATCATGTATATCTAAAAAGAATCAATAAAGATGAAAAAAATGTGAATGAAGGACTAAAGAACTTCTCTATGAATAAAGCCCAAACATCCATGAACTTAAGCCTAAGTATGGATCGTTTATCCTATGCAGGCCTTTTACTTTTTTCTTTTGTTTTACCTTATTTTTTCATCTGTGTTCACTAGTTAAGTGAAATTCTAAATAAATATATTTCAGATACATGAGCTATTATTGTATCTATTTTTGGAAAAGCAGGTATCTGACATATTCACTGCATTTTAAATCAGTATGTATATTCTTATGCCAGGTAAACTCTTTTATTTAAAAATCAGTGTTCTGATATCTTTTATCAGAAAAAAATAATTTTACCTGCTACACAATTGGTTCCCATAAATATTATTAAATGTACATATATGTTGATATTTTGTATATATATGCCTATTTGTCTATCATCTATCTATCCTTAACATATTTGGGCAATTTTAATTAGAACATAATCATAGGAATACCTTATTATTATTATTATTATCATTATGGCATTCATATTAATTATAATGCATGACAAGGATTTTCTCTATTCAATTTCTTCCTGACGAAACTTAGAGATATCTTTTGTTTTGTTCCCTTTTCTGAGTTCTCATCTTTATTTTTCTCTCTAAATAACCTTTTTATTCTAGTCTTTCCATGCTCAGAGTTTCCTCATCAAATGTTCCTTGCAATTAATGCAATTACACACACATACACCACAGAGAGAGAGAGAGAGAGAGAGAGAGAGAGGGAGAGAATAAACCTTAAAATGGTACTGCTAATGTTATGTAGGCCCTAATACTCAATGTGGGCACTCGAGGGAGTGAACGGTTCCTTCCTTATGCCCAAGTACCTTGACCTACAAATACCCAGTAGGCTGACAGTAATCATCTCAGTGTAGGTGGTGGTGTTTATGAAGACATCACATTGAAACAGATGGCCACAACATAATCTCTGATGACTCCTCAGTGTGGCCTTGTCATCACCAGCTACACAGCTTCATTAATCTTACTTCATATACCAACTGTGCAACATCCAGTTTCTGGATGTATTCAGTGAATTTCTCAGTTTCTCAGAAGAAAATCACAAACATATTTGGTTGATAATGAACACTTGAGAAAAACTGAGGCTTAGAGGTTTCTGTGTTATGAGAAGTGACAAAAGTGATCCTATCTTTATCATTTAATTGCTCAAGATGCCAGTTATGCATATTTAAAAGTATATATCTAAAATGTTCCTCAGAATGAGAGAGAAGGAAGAATGGCTCCATATTTGGAGACAAATTAATCTCACTTATTTTTTGCTTGTTCTTCACCAAAGAAAACCAATTAACTGACGTGTAGGCAGTAATCATAAATATTTGTTGAATGAATGAATGATATGCTGACACTTGATCAAAACTTAGGAAGCTATTTTTTTCAATTATGCAGGGCTAAAAAATTTTTTAACAACCAGAGTTTGAAACCTCTATGTTATAACCTAAAGGGGAAGGACCTAGGGGACTGAAGTGGTGGCTCACCAGTTATGGTACCTACCCAGCATATACAAGTATGTGGGTTCGAAACCCCAGCACCACGTACATAATGAAGTGTCAGAGTAATGAAGGACACATGAAAGGCCAAATAAAATTGAATTTATCTCCCTCTATCTCTCTCTCTCCCTCTCTATTTAAAAATAAATAAACAAAATAAAAGGGAAAGACCTGGAGCTCTGACATCACCATCCTACATTCAAGTTCTATTATCAAGCACACAGTCACCAGCACCATTTACAGGGCTAAATCCATTTATCTTAATTGGCTCTTCTCTCTCAACACTTTAATCTCATTTACATACTGTTCAATTTACTTTTTTCCATATTCTGGTGGGGTTAGGATGCTGTGATAATAATTCACTTGCTCTCTCAAGCAAACATCTCTCCACACACAGCTACTCAGCTCAACCACTGCTCTGAGGAGTAAAAATGCAGGAGAATGCTGAACTCAGTTCTTCCTTCCAAAATATATGTGACTCATTTACCATGGTACAACTGAAAACAAAGTTAATTGATTCCATCTCTGCCATTATTTATTAACCCTTAAGCACTTATCAAACACTACATTCAGTTATTCAAAATCCAGATGTTCTGAACTAAACCTATCGCTCTTAGCACATATTCCTTTCATCCTTTGAATGGCTATTGAAACTCTGGGAAGATGGCAAACAGGACCAGCTAGCATCCCTGACAAGTTGTCCAACACAACAAGTATTTTATTGCAGTACAAGGTGGGTAAAGAACAGATTTCACTAATACTAAATATTGGACATATATTGGGACATAGAATTACAGAAATTTGATTACATTGACTGGAGAAGTGTGAACCCTAGCCTAACTCAGCCTATGGGGAAACTGCAGGAGCTACTCAGACCTCAGCCCTCAGTTCAGTGCCAACAGGCAGGGAAATAATGTGAGGAAGTTGCAAAGAAGCCTCAAATGAAAGCAAAATGCTAATACAACCAAATTCCTCAGGATCAGAGGCACCCCAGTCCATGGCAAAGCAAGAGGCTGCTCAGTACATCTGCTTATGAAAGGGACCCACACCCCACGGCTACCCAGAGTGAGACAAGATGGCAACCATCCTTTGGCATACTCGCCATCTGTGGGTGGTCCTGCAGCCATTTTGGGGTGTTGTCCCGACCAGTAGTCGAGTGAACTAAAGAGAAAAAATGCTCTGGGCAGGCATCTACAGCACAATGGGCTTTGTTCACTATGAACTGATGCAGTCAACATCCTTCCCAGGGTGACCCCCTTAAAGATGTGTAGGGTAGTTCAGTCTGTTATCCCCATTAAGCCAGGTGGTTCATGTGACCAGTTGAGGCAGGATGGGAACCAGAACTGGAGTGAATGATATTACATAGGAAGTAGCTCCAAAAGGTATGGAGGATCCTTACTTGTTGGCTCAGAAGAGGTGGAACTACTAACTCCCCCACCTCACAACCACATTCCTAGAATGATTCTTGGGAACCAGACTTCCAGCAATAGACAACAACTGAGAAGGTGCTGGGGGTCATCTGACCTGTTCATGCTAAAGCTGACACCTCCCTCCAAAGATCTAGAGACCTTGTCTAACTCACACTCCACCCACTTAGATTCCACCCATACAACTCCCCACTCCAATCCTGGCAAGGTAAACTGGCTACAGTTGACAATACCTCACATCACACCAGATCTCAAACTAATAATGGAGTAAACAATGCAGATAAAGAGGAAAGATGCATTGACCCCTCAAACTTTCCCCACAAGCCCATGCAAGAAGAAACAGAAAAAAGGTGAAGCAGTGGGGATACATAACAAATACCTACTCCCATTGATGGGTCCAACCATCACAGAGGTCACGATTCCTCAAACCACTATCAACCCTGCATTAAGAATTTTTCTTTTCTTTTTTCTTCCTTTCTTTTTCTTCTATAGATATCTTTCTCCTGTGTGTTTTTTTCTATTTTTGTTTGTGTGGTAGAGGTGCTGATTGGTTCATGGATTTATATACACACACAAATACATACATACACTTCCTATTTTATTTTTAAACTTTTTTGCTTTTCTCACTTTTCTCTGCATTTCATACATTTCCTTTAATGTAAATATTTTTCCCTGCCCTTCTTAGGGTTGAGTTTTTAATCAGTATATAAATATATTTATGTTGTATTGTCTCCTATTTGCACAGTTCTCCTGCCCCTCCTTATATCCTTCCTTCAGGTAATAGTCAAACCCTATTGCCCTCTCTTTCACTCTTCCTTTACTCTGTAATCTCTGTTCTTTCCTCTTTTATTTTTTAATCTTCATACACAACATCTTCTCTATTTTCTCTCTGTCCATGCTCTGAAGTTATAAGTTCCTTTCTACATTCCCATTCTCATTTCATTTTCTCTCAGTTGTCTGTAATCTAGATTGAATTGGTTTATACAACTTAAGCACCTACCATTAATGCTGTGTAACCATTACCATGGTATATACCAAATTTGATAATTGGTGATTGATACCTAGCTTAATATCTAGGTATAGGTGAGTGTTAAATATTTTTTTTTTTTGGCCAAAGATAATTCCAAACCCTACCATTTCTGTCTTAGTTGAGAATTAATATTGTAATAGGCACAGCAACAACTGAGTAATCAGTTGAATGCTGAATATTATTTGCATTGTTTGTCATTATTGCATGTTTCCTCATATATTGTGAAGTGTTGGAATTCTACAGGGACACTAAAAGGTCACAGATTATGGACTCTGATCCTGAACTCTACTTTCCTGACAATACTCCAACTCATGGAAGAAGACATAAATTCCAACCCATCAACAAGGACCCAAGGAAGAATAACTAAAGAGAGATCTCAGGCCCAATTCCCTGGCATTGACCCAAACATCAAATCCAATGAGAAACCACAGAACAAATAAGTACACACAAAGACTCACAAAATATTAGGAAAAGGAATCAACCTCAATTAAGAAACAAAAAGAATATCTTAAAAAAATGAGAACACAGGCAAACAAATCTCCACCTCCAAACCCACAATGCCCCAACAAAAGGACCCACTGTTTTGAAAATGGATCAAAACCACTAGAAAGGTTGCAACAGTATGATTACCAAAATGACCAAAGAATTAAAAAAAGATGTAAGTAAGGAATTAAGAAAGAAATTACAAGGGATGAAAGATCACCTTTACAATGAAACCGAAATATAACAGAACTCCTAGAAGTGAAAGACACAATGAACCACCAAATTACAGACTCATTTGAGGATTTCAATAACAGATTAAAATCTAGGGGAAAATAGATACTCAACTCTTGAAGAAAGAAAATCAGATAAGGAAGGCAGGCTAAATAATCTCAAATACACAGAAGACAAAAAAAGAAAACCTTACAGAACATGATCACAACATTCAAGAAGTTCATACAATATTAAAGCCCAAATTAGAGAATCACGGGGATAGAAAGAACATGATGCTACAAACTAATGGCACAAAGAACATTTCCAATGAGATAGAGAAAACTCCCATATCAGAGATGAGATAGACATGCATATTCAGGAAGCATATAGGATACCAAATAGACCTAATTAAATGAGAAATCCACTGAGACATATCATATTCAAAATGCACAACAGAGAAAACAAGGAAATAAAAGAGTATTAAAAGCTACAAGAGAGAAACATCAAGTCACTTTCAGAGGCAAATCAATAAAGATTACATCTGACTTTTCAATTAGTACCCTAAAAGTATGGATGGCCTGGAATAACATGTTCCAAACCCTGAAGAAAACAACTGTCAGATGAGGATACTACAATGGTTTGGATGAAAGTATCCCCAACAACTCAAAATGAGACAGTGCAAAAAAAGGCAGAGAGGTGAAATGATTGCTTTTTGGTAGTCTTACCACATCAGTGAGTTAATCTGCTGATAGGCATACTGGCAATTGAAGGCAGGTACAGTGTGCCTGGAGAAAGGTGCATCATTTGAGGTGTGTCTTTAGGGTATATATTGTGTATCTGGCATGGAGTCTCTCTGCTTCCTTGAGGCAAGCATTGAGCTGCATCCCTCCATCACACTCTTCCACCATGATGCTTTGCCTCACATTTAACCCTGAGCAATAGCCAGTCTTTTATGGATTAAGAACTCTGAAACTGTGAGCCCTTAAATAAACTTTTCCTCCTAAAATTGTTCTTGTCAAGTCTTTTAATAGCAACAATGAAAAAACTGACCAAAAAACTCATAGACCAGCAAAACTCAGTTTCAAATTTGATGGGAAAATAAAAACATTCCATTACAATAAAATAAAAAAAGCATTTATGAGTACAAAATCAGCATTACAAATGCTCAAAGACAAGCTCCAAATAGAGGAAAGAATAAATAATTCCCAGCTCCCACAAACAAAGGAAGTTCAACAAAAGCATAATTTGCTAAATGATTACCCAGACACCACAAAATACAGCAAAAAATCACAATAATAGAGAATCACATTAACATATTCGTAATAACATTGAATGTGAATGGTCTTAACTCCCCAATAAAAAGACATAGATTAGCAGAGTGGATCAGAAAACAAAATACAACAATATGGTGTTTACAAGCGATTCATCTTATAGCCAAAGATAACCAAAGACTGAAGGTAAAAGGATGTAAAAAAGCTTACTAGGCATATGGCCTCAAAAAACAAGATGGAGTTGTGTTTCCTATATATGACAAAGTAGATTTCAATCAATAATTAATCAGAAGAGACAAAGAAGGCTACTACATTTCAGTAAAACAAACAATACAACAAGAAGATATAACCACAGTAAACATTTATACCCCAAATATTAATGCACCCAAATACATGAAAAAATATTCTATGACATTAAATCCCTAGTAGACCAAAACATAACAGTACTGGGGACTTTGAACTTAACAGACATCTATATAGCATTCCACACCAAAACAGTTGAATATACCCTCTCTTCACAGCATGTGGATCTTTCTCCAAAATAGATCATATTCTAGTCTACAATGGAAATCTTAGCAAAGACTAAAACATTGATATAATCCCATATATCCTATCAGATGACAATGGAATGAAGCAAGTAATCAACAGCAAGAAAAATAACAGAGATCACATAGACACATAGAGGTATTGTTCCACTATGAAGAATGGATCAAAGATGATATGAGAGCAGAAATTTTTAGAAAAGAATGAGGACAAAGCCTCAACATATTAAAACCTCTGAGACAGTATGGAAGCATTTCTGTGAGGAAAATTTATAACACTGAGTGCCCACATCAAAAATTGAGAGAGATTCCCAAATAAAGATGCTTAGGCTCCACCTCAATTCCTGAGAAAAAGTAGAATAAACTAATCCCCAAACTAGTAGAAGACGGGAGAAAATCAAGATCTGAGCTGAAATAAATGAAATTGACAATAAAATAATAATACAAGAATCAATGAAAGGGGTTTCAGAAGATGGCTACTGACAGGAGGGCTGCATTTAGACTCTCTCCATGAAGCAGGCTGCCAACAGTGGGAGAAATGCCTTTCTGTGAGGTGGGTGAATGACAAAAATTTGCCTAAACTCATTAGTAGACAAAAAAGGAAATTTAGAGATGCAGAGGATTGGATACACTAAGCAAGGAAGAAAAACCAAACAGTGACCTAGCAGCTCTATTTGCAAGGACCACTACCCAGTGTTTGTACTGCTGAATTGGCACAGAGGGAGGGAAGTTCATACAGAAATGGAGGAAGGACAAATTGGCATGGAGATCTCTGATATCAGAAGGGCTCCTGCATCACAGCAGAATCCAGGGACTGCAATAGTGATTTAACTCAGACTCCCTCCAGTGAAGCCATGGAGAGCTGTGGCGATTGCAGTCTTGAATAGGGGGACACTCCAGGGAGCTGCTCCAAGAGCTGTGAGCTCAGATCAGAGGCGGCCTCAGTGGCTGCATCATCAGGCAGCTGACTGCTCACTCCAGGATCCTAGTATTTTGACTGACTTCCCCAGGGGCTACCTATGTGTGCCTGATGGAGCCTCCTATAGGTCCTGCAAATCTGAAGCAGAGGCTGTTACCCCAACCCCCGACCTGTACTCTCCAATCTAAGTTTGCTTACAGGACCCAATTTTTCAATACAGGCAGATCCCCATGAACTATATGGTCTGGGCATGGCAAGCTTTCAGGCCCTGCCACCTAGGAACAGAAGTGGCACCCCAAAATCAGTGCTTTCCTCTGCTTTCATGTACTGAGCTTTGGGAACAGAGGCAGTCTCAGAGGATATGTGGCTTCTGAATGGGACTTGGCTTCCAGGACCCTTGAGTATGCAGTGGAGACTTCCCCAGGGGCAGGATTATCTGGACGGTACCTTCCACTCTGCCTTCCCCTCATGCTGGAGTTGAGACTGCATGTTATACTTGCCTCATAAAAAGTATTTGGAAGGGTTCCATCCTTTTCAATTTCATAGAATAGCTTACTAAGGAGAGTTATTAATTTTTCTATAAAGGTCTGGTAGAACTCTGCTAAGAATATATCAAGTCCTGGGCTTTTCTTTTTTGGAAGGCCTTTGATTGCTGTTTCAATTTTGCTACCTGAGATTGGTTGGTTTAGATTTTCATTGTCCTCCTGTGTTAATTTGTCATATGTGGCTAGGTATTTGTCCATTTCTTCCAGATTATCAAATTGGAAGAGTACAGTTTTTCAAAATAAATTGTGATAATCTTCTGGATTTCAGTTGAGTCAATGGTGATGTCTCTATTTTCATTTTGATTTTGTTGATTTGCTTCACATCATTTTTCCTTTTGGTGAAGTTGGCTTGGGGTCTGTCAATTCTATTTAATTTTTCAACAAAACTACTGTTTTGTTGATTCTTCCTATTCTTTTTTATTCTCAATTTCATTGATTTCAGCTCTGATCTTGGTTATTTCCTGCCTTCTGTTGATTTGGGATTGAATTCTTCCTCTTTTATTAAGGATTTGAGTTGGAGCATAAGTCTATTTATTTGGTTTCTTTCTGATTTTTGATGAAAGCACTCAGTTCTGTAAATTTACCTCTTAAGAATGCTTTCACAGTGTCCCAGAGATATTGATATGTTGCATCATCTTTCATTTCTAAGAATTTCTTGATTTCTGGTCTCATTTCATCTTTAATCCATTCTTCATTTAAGAGGGTATTATTCAATATCTAAGTATTTATGTACTTTCTATTGCTTTTCTTGCTGTTAATTGCTAAGACCATACCATTGGGGTCTGACAGGATAAGTGGGTTTATATCAACTTTTTTGTATTTGCTAAGATATCCTTTGTGGACTAGGATATGATCTATTTTGGAGAAGGATCCATGTGTTGCTAAAAAGATGAACTCAGCTGATTTGTGCTGGAATATTCTGTAAATGTCTATTAAGTCCAATTGATTGAAATAGTTATTTAGGTTAGAGATATATTTGTAGGTTTCTTGCTTTGATGATCTGTCAATTATTGATAATGTTGTATTAAAGTTCCCCAGTATTACTGTGTTAAAGTTGATAAGTGTTTTAATGTCCTTGAGTACTTTTTCACATATTTGGAAGGGTTGTACTTGGGGACATAAATGTTAACTATTGTTATGTCTTCTTGATGTATTGTTTCTTTTTACTATGATGTAGTGACCTTCTTTATCCCTTCTAATTAAATTTTTGGTCAAAATTAACTTTGTCAGATATAAGGATCACAATACCAGCTTGCTTTCTTGGGCCATAAGCAGGTAGGTTTATCGCCAACCTTTCACCTTCAATCTGTGTCTACTTTTGGCTGTGAAGTGTGTCTCCTGTATGCAGCATATTGTTGGATTTTGTTTTTTGATCCAGTATGCTAATCTGTTTCTTTTTATTGGGGCAATGGGTCCATTCACACTCAGTATTAGAATAGATATGTAATTCTGGATCCCTGGCATTTTGAACTTTGCTGTATTTTGCACCATCTTGGATATCTTTTAGTGAGTTATGCTTTTATCCTGCTTATGGGCTTTGGGAGTTGTTAGCTTTATCCTCTGATTGAAATTTGCCTTTGAGTGTTCTCTGTAGAGCTGGTTTTGTGTTCATGTATGTTGCTACTTTGTTCTTATCATGAAAGTTTCTTATTTCTCCATCACATTTAAAACTGAGTTTTGCAGGGTACAGTATCTTTGGTTGAAAATTATTTTCTTTCAATATTTGAAAAATATCATTCCATTCTCTCCTGACCTTTATTGTCTGAGCTGAAAAATCCATAGTAATCCTTATTGGTCTGCTTCTGAATGTGATTTGGTGTTTTTCTTTTACTGTTTTTAAAATTCTTTCCTTTAATTCTCTGTTATTAATTTTGAATGTGATATGTCTTGGTGAGCTTCTCATTTGGTTAGGTCTATTTGGTGTCCCATAGGTGTCTTGAAATTAAATTTCTGGATCAGTTCTGATATGGGATAAATTTTCTTTGGCTATCTCTTTGAGAAGGCTTTTATGCCATTCGTTTGTTGTTCTGTGTTCTCCCCTATCCCAATATCTCTTATGTTATTTCATCTGATCTTGTCTCATACTTCTTGGAAGTTCTTTTCATGCCCAGTAATTTTCTTTTCTTTCCTTTCCTCCTTTCATTCAACATTGCTCAGCCTGTCTTCATTGTCTGATGTTCATTCTTTGTGAGCTAAGTTTTATTTTCTACTAAGTTTACTCTGATATATATTAATATCTTCCATTAAGCTTTTAATTTGGTTGACTGTGTTTTTCAATTCTAAGAGCTCTGCTTTGTCTCTCTTCAGAATACCTAGTTCTTTACCAAAATGGTCTCTCAGCTCCTGCAATTGCTCTCTTATTTCCTTCCTTAAGTCTTCTTTTAATACTTTGATTGTTTTAATAATCAGATTATTGATACTTTTTTCTAGATTTTTATCCAGGACCCTATCTGTGGACTCTTTAGCTGGAGAGTAGTGGGTTTGAGGGGGAGAATTGCTCCCCTTTTCTTCGTTTTCAGAGCTGGGGAAAGGGTGGGTGGGCCCTCTTTGGTTATTTTACTTTGGGATTGTTGATGATTTGAGGGATTTTTGTCTCTTCAGTAATTTGGGCTGGGTGCAGTCCTGGAAGTTGAGGTTAACACCAGGCTTCCCAATTTATGGTTAATTATTGCTCTTTCCTATTTCTAATACCTCACAAGATAAGGGCAAAAAGACAATATGAGCAGCCAATGGTTACAATAAGCAGCATTAATCTAGTTAATTTGTTCCTTCTGAAACTGTTACCATGTTAATTGCCACCAATGAGCAGAATGGTAGAATTAGTAACTATCTTTGATTACAACACCATTAGCCATCAGTCTATATCTGGATTAAAAGCAACCAAGCTTTATCAAATTTGGCATTCATGTCAGATTTCCATTAACGCCCCCATATGGGTGAATAAACAATATGTTCAGTTACTGTAAGAGTATTCCAAATTACTAAAAATAAAAATCAAAGAATAAACAAAATAAAAATTTAAAAAAGAAAAAGAAATGAAGAGGAGAGAGAGACAGAGGGAGAGTTTGAGGGAATGATGTTGGAGAATGGGTTAGTGTTAGAAGAATAGAGTTTGTCTATTCCCAGAGAATAGGAAAGATGTGGGTAACAGAAGTGGACTGCTATTGGGCTTTTCAGTCCTGACCTCAGGTGAGTACTAATACTTACAGTAAAGAAAGTGTTCAAGGGAAAGGTAAGAAATAAGTAAGTAGAAAGAAGAAACAGGTCCACAGCAACACTTAATACAAACACACAACATTAAAAGAAAAAAAATTCAAACTCTGAGGTATGGACTTCCACTTGAAGCATCCCTGCTGATCACCAGAATAGTCCCACCAATTATCTTGGAATTTTGTCCCAGAGTCTGGAGACTTCTTATTTGGGAGAGGTAAGGAAGGGGTGTGCCCTCAGGTGATGTTTCACTCCCTGATGATCCAATTAGATCTGATTATCTCTGGTCAAACTGACTTGCAGGCTGCAGTGGCTCCAGGCTCTCCTCTCCATTCCGATTGATTGCTGTGGGGTTGTAGGTAATGATTTTCCCATACAAATTTCCACCAGCCTTGTCTGTGTGTTCAAAATGGCTGGAGCCTGCACCAGTTAGGGCTGGAAGGGGGAAAAATGTTCTCTCCTCCAGAGCACAGATGCCATGGAGTTGCCCCAGTTTCAGCACAGAACAGAGCTCCTGTTTGCCCTCTGCCCCTTCATAGCAAAGTGTAGGATCCTGGCAGTATTGTGGGAATATTTGTCTTAGATTCCCCAATCTGTAGCCTACCTGTTTGTTCAAAGAACTCTACAGACTGACCTCCTCCTAGGTGGGAGGGGAAGTCTGCCCCCTCCTCCACAGCAGAGATAGGGAGAGAACCTGCTACCAGCCCAAGACGGCTTTTCTAGGTGCAGTCAGTCTCTGCTTGGTTGAATGGGTCAGACTGAGTTGAACAGCGTCTCACCACTATTGTTTTGAAGGGTGAGCAGTCTCTAGCAACCAGTTGGATCTGAATGAGTTCCTCTTTTCCACTTGCTGCACCCAAGTCTCCATGTCACTGATCTCCCACTGACCTGTGCTATGTTCAGCAAATCTTTTCCAATACGTACTCCTTGTTGGAAGGAAGCTATCCTGGTGTTTCTTCCTTTCAGGTCATGGAGGGTGCTGTGACTTGCTTGCCACTCACCATTTTCCTACATCCCATGCAGTCATTTAAAACTGGAAAAATAAAACAAATTTATATATAGATAGATACATAGATAAGATCATATATATGAAATAAAATTATATATAATTACATGTGATATATATAATTTTATATGTATAGAACATTGGTGGGAGGAGAAAATAGATCAGAGTGGAGGAGGGGAAGTGCTGGGAAAGAAATGGGACCAAATTATATTGTCATAACATGTTCATGTATGAATGTGTTAAAAACAAATCCCTTCCTTATGTAAAACTATAATGCACCAATAAAATATATCTGTGAAAGTGGGAAAAATGGTTATGACTGCCTAGGATTCACCTTGATTTTTTCTGACTTCCCACATTACAGACAAGAGGAAGGACACAGGTCAACCACATCCATCCTCCTTCCTTCCATCCTGAGGATCCTCTTCCTCCTTAGAATTCTACTTCAAAATGTTTCTTGAATTTTAAACTTTAATCCACACTTTGCTATTTGTATAAAAAAGGAATTGTGTCCAAATAATAACCCTCTTGGAGGTCCTGGGGGAACTGCCACCTACCCAATTCCTGTCACTTCACTGTGGCTTTGGACACCAGCACAGAGGTAACTATCCTCAGGATGAACTCAAGTCACAAAGAGGGGCAGTCTTGCCAATCAGATATTCAGATGCCAGCAATTCTGGCCCAGGGACACTCCACTGATAGTTTTATTCCTGGAATCTCCCACAGACAGATGATGGGAAAGTTCATCCTTCCTCAGCAAAAACACAGAATGCTATTTTCAGAACAGATTTCACAGTTTATTTAGTCTAACTCATTTCTTTTGGTATAATTTTTTTATTTTTAATATCCAAGTAATATATTTTTTAAAGAGAGAATTCTTTTTTAAAGACTATTTTTTCGTCTGGCTTTTGTTTTTCCTCCAGTTAATTGTATATGTGGTGGTAGGGCTCAAACCTGGGTCCCTGTGCATGCCAGGGAAGTGCTCTACCACTGATTCACCTCTCTAGTCCCCAAGTAATATATTTATACAGTAGAAAAATTAGAAATGTCAGCAAACAAAAAGAAGAAATATAAAGTCATCCTAAAATACCTCCCTTAGAGGCATTTCTTTTTAACTTTTTGAAGAATATTCCTTCTACTATTTCATATGTGTGTTTATGTATGCAAGTGTATTTATATAACATGCAATTGGCTCTCTATATTTGTAAATTCAACCAACTATGGATTAAAAAAATATTGGGGGAAAACAAATCTGCAGTGAATATGTATAGAGTTTTATATCTTGTCATCCCTCCCTAAGCATAAAGAATTATAGATCATTATATTACATCAGGTTTTATAAGTAATTTAGAGATGATTTAAAGTATGCAGGAGGAGGTATGTAGTTTACATATGATTCAAATGCCATTTTGTATAGGGAACTTGAGAATCCATGGTTTTTGGTACTTGTGGGACAAACTGGAATCATTCCTTGGTAGATTCTGTGTGCATTATAAAATATGCTCTTGTATACAACTGTGTGTATTATAAAATATTTCCTTCTTCAAAAGTAAGATGATAATAAATGTATGTTATATAACATAATATATAGTGCCATGTATTATAGCATACATAATGCATATATTAATTTTTATTCACTTAATCCCAGCTATGCCACTACTCCCTATGGGTCAAGTTACCTAATTCTGTCTTAATTTCTTCATCTACCAAATGGGCATTAAATATAGTCCTTATCTGATATGGCATTTAAAAGGATTAGATGGATTCATATACGTGAAGTTCTTAAAGTGGTACTTAATAAATCTAAGTTATTATTGTACTATATTAAACATATTCTTATAATTTGTCATAAAAACTGTGGCTAAGCAATCCCTTCATTATGCAGATGAAACATTTTAAACCTGGACCAACAATTGCACTGACAGCTTCAAAATGATGCTATAAGTCCAGGACTTCCCTAGTAATGTCACTTCCTGCCACCACTAAGACACCTGGTAGCAAGAGCTGGCTTGCCAAGTGCTCCTACCTAGGTACAGGTCCTGAAAAGTTTGCACCCATTAATTCACAGAATCCCGTATATAATTCTAAAAGGCAATTGATGTTACATTTCTAATCTTATCCATGAAGAAACTAGGACTATACAAGTTCCAAGTTACCAAATGTGCCCAAACTTTCACAAGTAGTAAGTAAGCTGTAAATTCACATGAAAATTCAGCTGTTTCTGACTTCAAAGTCCTTGCCTTCAAACAGTATCGTGTGCTTATCACTGAAGGTTTCCTCATGTTAATGGTAATGTACCGGTAAATTTCTCAAAGTCATTAAGATTCTAACGGTCATTAAGACAGTATATTTCCCTAATGATTCAATTCATTACAAAGGGACTTAAGAATCACAAAGAACCCAGTAGCCTGACATTCAAAACTGTGACTCAGTTCACCAAAGGGACTTATATTTCTGTCTACTCTCTGCCTCTCAGTTTTTCAGGCATTTCTGCAGCATGAAAACTCCCTCTGAGCCCATATCTCACTCAGTATACATTCTATCTTTCTTCTAAAAACATCCAGTTGCTTTCATTTGGGTTTTACAAATGCTTTAGTAACAGGAATGCAATTTTGAGACCTCAGGTTCTTCTCAAATGGTCACAGAGGGATTAGGGTATTTGTCATACCTAAGCTCCCTTCATTCTCCTGAGGCTATGGGATACATTTTCAGCATGTAGGAAAGAGCAGGCATGCTGAAAAATGTTGAATAGATTTGTTTATGAGCCAGGACAGAAGGTCATATTTCCCCTTGTGAATAAGAAAGAATCCTAGGCAATCTTTTATGTTGAAATATAAAATTATTCCATCCTTTCAATTTTTTGCTACTTTCACATATTGCTCACTTGTGTTTCATGGTGAGTCATGCCTACAAGCAATCTAAGCCTTGTCCTGCTTCATTGTAAACACCTGTTTTCATATCAGTTTGATTCATAAAAATTTCACTACAAAATGTGTTTTACCAATTTTTATGTCCAGACAGAATCCATCACATGAACATTAGAAAACTAAAGCCACACATTTCACCCATAAACATGCACACAGGAAATCACAAGGACTGGATACTCAAAGGGTAAATTAGCCCCTGAAGTATAGAATTCTACTTGTTCATTTCATAGACCAGGTACATTAAGTACACGGTCTAGTTTCTCTTTATATACAGACAGCTGCTTCCCTTCGTTAACTGAAAATATGTTTTTGCCAAAGTGAGTTCCTAACAGAAGATGCAAATACTCTACACACTTTGGATAATGTGATTGGTTAATTTTATGTCAATTTGCCTGAGCTAAGGATGCCAAGATAGAAGTAAAATGTTATTTCTGAATGTGTCTTTGAGGGTACTTTCAGAACAAATTAGACTAAGTAAAGATGATCACCCTCACCAGTGTAGATGGGCAACATCCATCTATTGGAGAACCAAATAGAACAAAAAGATGGAAGAGAACTAAATTTGCCCTGTCTGTTTGAATGAGGACATTTACTTTCTCTTACCCTTGTACACCAGAACTTTTCATTTTTAGGCCTTTGGGTTTTGACCTTGATTTACAACCATTGATTGCCACAGTTCTCAGAAAAGTAGTTTGAACTGGAATTATACCACTGGCTTTCCTAGGCCTCAATCTCCTAGTGAGTAGATTGTGGGGATTCTCTATAATCAGGGGTATCAATTCTTCATAACACATCTTTTTCTATAGATAACTTACTGGTTCTGTTTCTCTGGAGAACTTTGACTAATGTAGGTGAATAATTGCAACTAAGAAAAAGCAAGCTATATTATAACGATATATTATAATGTTTTATTTGTAAAATAAAAAAGTAACTTTATCATCCAGCCCATAGAGCCACAAAATTAACTCTAGAATCAACCAGTGTAAACTCTAAGGGTTAAGTGGATAAGAGCATGCTGGAGCAGAGTAAGAAGGGAGGTCAGACAAATTAGAGCAAGTTAATATTATTTCTTCAAACTGTGAAGATTAGATAATGCAATTGTGTGTGTAAACACATGTATGTAATGTGAGTGATACATGTACATGTGTGTACAGTATTGAACACTGATGCCCTGGAAAAGCTAATAAAATTTCCCCTTACCTTTAGCTGATGGAGATCCATAGATTCCTTCATAAATATGGTGAAAGATGTAAATCTGCACCATAATTTTCACTAGAGACTGTATTTATACCTTAGTACTCACAGAAAGTCAGCTTGGGGCTCTGCAGGTCTCAGAAGGCCTGAATATACAAGGAAGTATTTGCATCTCAAAATGTTACTACTGAAGGATGGGTACACAGACCTCCTAATCCTTTCAAAGCAGCAGTGATAAAATTTATAATGTACAGACAAGGAGGAGGAACAAATGACTCCCTTTAGGAAGCCTTCCCCCAAATAACTACAATATTCTTATTCCACACTACAAGCTTTCCCCATAGCCTGTAAATTTTTAGAAACATTAAAATATGCTAACAAAGTTGCTATAGTACATTTTAGAATATCCTCTGTGGTTCAATTAAATTCAACAAATATCTATTTTTCAAATCACTAAGAAAGTTCTAGTGAGGATTTTTCGTGCCATGAGTACATGATGCTGAGAATACGCTGTTCCTATTTTGCCTTTATTTTTACATAGGTTTTCAAAAATGTCTTTCTGTTGTAGTTAGATATTTTATGTCATAACTTTTCCACCGTTCATTTAAGAATGAAACTCAGAGGTAAGAGATATTTTATAGCTGTCTTTTATCATTAGATCTAACATATCACACGAGATTAAAAACAACTACCTTCAAGAAAAATATGAATCTGCACTGCAATTTTCACTAGAGACTGTGTTTATACTTTAGTACTCACAGAAAGCCAACTTGGGGCTCTTCAAGTCTCAAAAGGCCTGCCAATGAAACAAACAAACGAAAACAGGCTCAAAAGGCTTGCTTCGGATTGACCATGGTGAACAGGAGAACCAGGTTTTAGACTCAAATATGGTTAAGATCTTAAGGTCAAGTTGAGTTCTGTAACTGCAGAGCTATCTTACAATTCTGAATGATCAGAAAATTGTAAGTAGCTAAGTGTCAAGAGGCTAATTTGAGAAACTAAGCTTGCAACTAATTATGCGATGCTATGTAAATCTTTTAGTCTCATCTCTTCTCTCATCTGCAAAGTGAGAAAGTTTTAAAGGAGATCTTCATTTCCTTTTACCATTAAGTTGTGGATACTTATACAGAGAGCTCAATGACCAGCTATTTGGAAGAAATAAGCTGATAGTGACTACAGCTAAACATCAGTTGCCTTCTGTTTGTATCAGTGGTGAGCTTGTAAACTCACCAGAAGCTCTGACTTGTGGCACTTGCAATTCCCATGGTGTAAATATTCCCATCTTTGCCCATTGCAGCCTGCCTATTTGATGTCCCTGAACACAAAGTTCTGAAAAGATTTACATTTTCAGTTGATATGAACAGGCTACCGTACACCTCTGACTTCATTTTCTAGATCTAAGGCTAACTCTCAAACTATAGTTGAAAAACATCTTTTATCACTTTAAAATGATGCCTTAATAATAAACCAAACCAAAGCTTTGCTGAGGAACATTTTCCTGTTTGGAAGAAAAGATACACAGTGCCCATTTGTTTTGGCCTTGGGGAAATAAAAGTGCAAACTAATATCCGTAAATGAAATGCACAAAACATCTCAGTTTCACTTGCCACAAAAGTAGGTTGCAAGTTTGCAAATTCTCATTCAACACAGGAGCTCAAGTGAGTACTTTCACTCAGGCTAGAAATATTTCTCTTAAGATCATGATAGCTTTACACACAATAACTTAAGTTAACAAGCTAAAGTTAGAAAAATTGTAAATGAGTAATTCAATTGAACACATGCAGAAATCTACAGAAGACAGATCTTTCCCTGGAAAGCATCACTCAAAAAATATCTTCTGTATTGAAAGACATTACCAGACCTTTACCATTTATAGCATCAGTTATATTTAGAGTATAGAACCACTGAAGAAAATATATATATATTTTTTACCAATTTGCCATGGGTACCCAGCAGAACACAGAACCTTAGAAAAAAAGGCCCACGTATAGTTTATTTCCAAAAATGATCCCAGAAACAGCAGTAGGAGATAGGAAATAATGTCACAAGGAAGGAAGGAAAATCAATATAGAGGAATGTTATCAAGCTGGTTGGTGCTGTAGGAAACTGAACTTCCAAATACTCCGTTTATAGAACGTGCTTAGAATGTTTTGCCCTATACAACCATCAATAATACAAATAAAAGGGGCTGGAGCAGTGGCTTGGTGGTCATGCCACTTACGGCGCTTGCCCAGCAAGTTGGTTCAAACCCCAGCACCCACGTACACAGCTAAGTGTCAGAGCAATGAAAGCCATGTGAAAAATTCCATAAAAATTTCTCTCTCTCTCTCTCTCTCTCTCTCTCACTGTCCTGCCCTCTTTAAAAAAATACAAATAAAAATAAATGCTGGCAAGGATGTGGGAGAAAGGAAACACACACTGTTGGTGAGATTGTAAATTGGTAGAACCATTACAGACATCATTATGGAATTTCATCATAAGACTAGGAATGGAACCACAGTATGACCCAGCTTTACCACTTTCAAAGGAATTAAGGTCAGTATGATAGAGCAGTACATGCATACCTGTATTTACAGCAGCACAACTGACTACAGTCAAGTTATGAAACTAGCCTAGATGTTTGTCAATAGATGAATGGATGAAGAAAATGTGGTGTACAGTGGTAAACGTACACAATGGAGTTTTTTTTCAATCACAAGTAAACTTATGTCAATTTCAGGAAAATGGATGAAACTTGAAAACATTAGGTTAAGAAAAATAAGCCAGACTCAGAGAGTCAAGAGTTGAATGTTTTTGTTCATATGTGGAAGCTAGAGAGAAGAAAAAGTAAAAACATAGTAACATAGTGGGGGAATCTCATGAAAATAGAAGAGAATAAAGGAGGGTTGGGGAGAAAGAGGAGGGAAGGAAAGGGGAAATTATAGGGAGTGAAGTTGACCAAATTATGTTATATGCATGCATGAATAATTCACAAAGAATCCCACTATTATGTATAAATATAATGAACCAATTGAGAAAAATTAAACTAATAAAACCTCTTCCATTCTATGGCTGAAATGGGGAGCACTTATTTGTCTTTTCTACTCCATTGGTTCAGAGTTATACTGTAAGACTGTTTTTTAATTTACTGTTTTATTGAAATTTAATTTACATACCGCATTCTACAGCAGATTTAATTTGTATGATCTGATATACTTGCCCATGAGCTCTCACCTCAATAACAATTTCACACAATTCTGTTGCCCCCCAGATTTCCTTATGACACTTATCAGTTTCTCTTCCTCCAACCATCAGCCAAACTTAGGCCAATATAAGTAATGTCCCTATTTGCACCCATGGATTATTATTGTCAAAATGTACAATGACTTTCCTAGAATTTGGGAGCAAAACTGCCATTAAAACATGTCATTTTTGAAGCTGGTGTATCCAATCCCCAATTCCAGAGGGAAAGTAAGTTTTTCTATGGATATAAGCTAACATGTAACAAAGCATGGACTTTTTATCTAAATAGTTTTGCTCATCTGCTTTCATTTGATAGATATTTTTGGCCCCTGAGAGCAATAAGAATGGAGATTAAACATTCTTTTTTTACCTTAAAGACTGTTTTAAGAGCATGCTACTATTTGAATTGATTGCACTTTTTATTTTCCTTGCACTCTGGCACAGTTTCACTAAATGTTTCACAAAATGATTCAGCAATAAAAAATAAATACGTTTGGTTGGTTGGAGCTCATTTGGAAACATTTTAAAGAGAGAGTAACCTCAAAGGAGCATCTTTCCTGAGAGATTAGTAGAAAACCTGACATAGGTTAAATATTTAAATAATTTTAAAAATAGTTCTTGAGAGAAATCATTAGTCTGCATATATAGTTATATGGACAAATATCTTGCTGAACTTTAAAATTAAAATTTAAAGATATCAAGTAAAATCTATCTCTGTTAGAACTGAAATTTGTTGAGGATGAATCCATATTTATAATCTTGGAGTCCTTTGTAGGTTAAACAAGTGAAAGGTGCTGTTCTTACCACTGGGAAGGATTTCTGAGGCTCATAAACTAAGACACCATAAATATTTATGAAAACTTCTCACCCAGCAGACACACACTTAGATGTATGTAGCTAACATATTCATGTGTATATGAACTAAACATCTTGCCCCTATGATCTCATTCATCTCCACATCCAGCAAAATCACGACAGAGTATTTTAGGAATGAAGGTCTAAAAAAGATATAAAGTGGGTGCATTGGGGGCAAGAAAGAAAACAAGAATGGAAAGATAATTTGCTAATTTTACCTACGTATATCTTCTCAGCATATTCTCTATCTTCTAATAAAGAATCCAGGGGTTTGTATCAGAACTTTGAAATTGAAGTATACTTCAAGAAACACTAAAAATAAAGGTTTTTTTTTCAAAAAGCTTACAATGTATATCATCAAATGAAGAATGATGACTTGTTTATTATAAAAAGGAAATGCTTCATAATCATATTTAGTCAATATTCTATAGTGTATAAATTACTCCCTATACATTTTGGCTTCTTGGTAGACTTTCTTGGAGCATTTAAGAAAAAAGAGCAATGAGTAGCATTTACATGCAATATAGTTAATGAGATTTTTTCTTTTAAAAACTGTTTTATTACAATTTATACATAGAATCATATAATTTATTAATATATAAAAGTTCACCTAAAGAATGAATGTCCATGTCTAACACCTCAATGAAAAATGCAAAATATTTTGTCACTTTTGGCGATTAATTTATCTTGATAATCTTTCCCATCTATTCATTTATTTGTGCATTTAGTTATTTATTTATTTTTAGATTTTTATTAGTATAATATAGTTATGTATAATTAATAGTGTTCATTTTGATAGTGGATGAGTTTCATATACTTTCTTCTTCTTGGAATTACACAATTAAGAATGCAGACTACACAAAGCACTACAAAATTGCATAACATCATAGAGTTATTAAAAAATTCATCTGGCTGAGCAGCAGCTCAGCAGTTATGGTGCTTGCCTGGCATGTGCAAGGATGCGGGTCCAAATCTCAGCACCATGTACACAATGAAGTGTTGGAGCAACGAAAGCCACGTGAAAAACTAAATAAAATTGATTCTCTCTCTCTTTCTCTGTCCTTTTCTTTCTTAAAAAATAAGAAATAAAGAAAGAAACAAGTAACAAGATTTGAAGCTCATCTTATCCTTTCCTTTCTGTGGGACAATGGCAATATTTCTTAATTCTCCTTAGTCTCCATGTTCACAAATGCTTAAGGTAAGTAAGGATAATAATATCTTTCTTGCAGGGTCACTGTAACATTGAATGAGATGATTAGGGCCTGGCATAGGAAGACACCATATGGGCCAGAGAGTATTGGTGATTACTATTTTTGCTGCTGATTTATTACTATTCATAGCAGTATTAAAACCCTTCCATTTTAAGGGGGGAGATTCAATTTATTAGATGAAAACAAATATTTTTAAGTTAGAATCCTCAAGGGATTTTTATCAAGGTTAATATATAAAAAAAAAATACATGGCACCATCCAGAACTTTGGTTGACACTTAAGATGGTCTATCTTTGGCATCCTGAGACAGCTGAGCGAGCTCCTCCCACACGCGTCTTCCCTTATCTCTGCCTGCGTGTTCCTGATACTTGCCGACATCTATCCATATGTCATCCTTCATCATAAACTTCCTACTCACTGCTGGATTACACCCTTTTCTTTATTCCCAGGCTTTCAAAATTTATGAAAACCTTCAAATCACTGTCAGAAGGTTCAGGAAATTCTATCTTTTTGTCTGTTTGCTGCAAAAGTGTTTTTCTTTTAATAAAATGTGAAGAAATTATAGCTTTCAATATATATTTCTAAGAAGAAACACATTAATTTTTGTCAACATCTTTATGAGGTAGATAAATATTGCAAGACGATTATCCAGAAGACCAAGAGTAAATATAAAGATGCAAGCATTTTACCAAGATGAATCGGCTCCTCCTTTTCTCACTGACTAGGCAGGAACGTTCGCAGGCACTTCAGCAGCAGACAAGCAAGTGTTATACAAGGCATCATCCAGGTAAACTCATTTTAAGGTACCACACTGGAACTTAAAAGAGAAAAAAAAATAATAACACTAAAGCGAAATGCACTATCTTCTTATTTCTTTATTGGGTGGCTTTATTCATGAGTTTCTCAATACTATCTCTTAGGACCCCCTTTTCTATGTCCTCTCTGTTTCATTAAAATCACACATACATCATTCTCTGATAGTAGCAGAAAGAGCAATAATTATTTTTATTGAGTGTCTCCTCTTACCAAGCTATGGGCTAGGTATAGAATACATGTTAACTCCATCACAACAGGAAACTCCACTGATGAGGCTGAGGCAGCAGAATTTCTCAAGCCCATGAGTTTGAGACTAGCCTGGGACACAGAGTGAGACCCATCTCAAGGAAGGAAGGGAGAAAGAAAGGAAGGAAGGGTAATTGGAATACAAGGAGAGTCACTTGCTTAAGGTTTACTTATTAAGGAACCTGGGAAAAAAGAAGGGCTGAAGAAAATCAGTATAAAGGGAATTATTATTCTGTTGACTTTAGTTTAATAAAATTAATTTGTAAATAATAGGTTTAACAAAATGCTCCTTCATAATCCTTTTCCACATGACATAACATACGGATGATAGACATTTTTATCCAGAAGAGGTATATAAATGCATAAAATATATAAAAATATAGAGGGTTGAACAACTTATTCCAGTTGGATTGGAACTTGGATTTGTCCAAGTATGAATTTATTGTTGTACACTGTACTAATCTGACAAAATTATGGGTTGTTTATTAGTCCATCATGTGTGTGATTGACAGACAGCAGTGATCCTGACAAATATTCCCTTTACCTTAAGGATTTATTTCTAACTTTCTTAAATGCAAAGAAATGAGTGTCAATCAAAGCTACTGCTAGGAAATATGGAAATATTTCCTTTCACCACAGAAACTCAAGCCTAAGATCAAAGCTGGCATTAAGTGTGAGACTCATCACCAAATATTTGAAGCCATTAACCCAAATGTTAGCTCTTTTCAGCTCTGGGCTCAAGATAATTCCCTAAGTCTTATCATACACAGTTTTGTATCAGGTCAAAAAGATGTTTGGGAGGCAAACAAAAGAATAAATAAGGCATTCACTAAAAGAACCTAAGCTGCAAGGAAATTAGTAGGTGTTTGTTTGTTTTTGTTTTGTTTTGGCTTTTCCTGAGGGAAAAAAAAAACAGGGGTTTTTAATATGTTGTTTCTATATCATCCTCAGAAACAACTTTCTATTGAAAGACAAAATTAAAAAAATTGGAAAACTTTCAATTAAATAGATATTATGATCTAGAATATTCACTGAAAATATAAACCTTTTTTAAAATTTAAAAGATGACATCAAAAGATTATAGTTTCCTTCCCCTCTAACCAGTAATGCTGGATGTAAAGTAAAATCTAAATATTAAAATGTGGCAACACTAAAATGAAACAGATAATTGTGTACCACTCAAAGTCCCAGCAGGAAACAGATGTTGCCCTCCAAAGGGTTTAAGCTATAAAGAAATAAATGAGGGGAGTGTATGTGGAGGTGTAGTCAGGATTAAGGCAATCGATAAGGGAGGGTGAGTCACCCAGAGGCAGGCAACAGGGGAAGCCAGAAGGATGAAGGGGGAAACACCCTATCAGTCACGGGTAAGAACTAAAACTTTCTTAAAAATAAACTTGTCAACACTGAGTTAGCTTTGCCAAAATTAAACATATTTTATTTATTTTCAGACCCACTACTGCAGGGACTACAAAGGGAGATCTCAGATATTCCAAATTTGAGCTTAGAGACTCAACTCATCTCAGGCCATCATCTTTCAAAACAGCAAACATTTTGCCTGCCTTCTTTTTCCCCTTCATGGACAAAAATCAAACCCATTGTCCTTCAGAAACACTTTTATTTCTTTGTAACTTGAATTTGCTAGAACCTCATCCACCAAAATTAATTCGCACTCTTAACTGAAATTATTAACTTCTGTCACAGGCCAGAAAGTGCAAGGGAATGAACAGAATAGTCTGTGACATACAAGCTTGTAAGTAGAGAGCCTTCTACACATTCACATATGGTAGAAAAAATGCTAGTTTCCAACAGAAAAAGACATACTTAGCCCACCATGAGGCCAGGGCAAGTGTGTGAAAGCAACATAATGGCAACAGAAGTGAAGAATTGCAATCCATCCCTTTTCTATATCAGCCTCAGAAACAGAAAGTTGAACAAGTTGTCTATGTCTCTTTTGCAGAGTAATGTCTACTTTCCCAAACTATGTTATGTCATGTGGGAAAAGATTATGAAGGAGCAATTTGTTTAAATCTATTGTTTACAAATGAATTTCATTCAACTAAAATGAACACAGCATGAGAGTTCCCTGCATACTGATTGTCTTCAGCCCATTCTTGTTCCCTAGCAAGTAAACTTTAAACATGGCACATGGCCACTGATATGTTAGTATATGATGAGCAGAGGCTGAAAATGTTCTTTCACGGTTGGGTGTGCTGTCTTGCACTCCAGTGTTCTGCCATCAGAAAAATGTGTCCTGGGTGGCCCAGGGCCCATCAATGTATACCCCAGGGCAAAATCACTTGTGTCATAAAGCCTGGAGCCTGGTGAGTCCCAGAGCAGGGAGTGCAGTCTAACTCAGCTAATGTGCAGCCTACTTGTCAACAGATGAGCATGGAAGGATGCATTCACTCATTTAACCCACTGTTTAATAGTTAGATATGCAGCATCATACTGTAATATCTGAGTGAATCATGGTACTGTCAGATATGTGACTTTTACATTTGTGAAAGTGGATAATAACCATCAATACTTACAAAAGGTGCTTTATATATCCTTTCAATTAAATATCTGATGGGTCATCTATTCTACAACATTGTTACCTAATTTGTGTACTTGGAATAATTAGCTCTACTGATTTTTAGCATAAATAGTTTAAACAATGAACCATTTTAGAAAATACCTTACTATAATGTAGTTCAGTTGTCCATTTAAAGTTAATCCAAATATTTGGTGGAACCAATGACAAATTATTTGACCTACCAAATCAGTTTAGAAAAACAAGAATTCCAGAATAATTAATCCATTATGTGAAAACAATCATATAGAAATTGACATTAATAAATAAAATAGAACACACATTAATTTTCTTTACACTATGATAAAATCAGGGAAATGATTCATATTCTTTTGGACAGAAATTGTCAAAGCAATATAAATTGTATAGGGATAAAAATATTGGATATTGGATAAAAAGTATTGTCAAGTACTTTATACATTTCTATACAAAGTGCATCTTTAAAATACCTTGAAGCGTACATAGAAGTACACATGTTTTTAGTTTAGTTTTTTCCCGTGTTTTTTTTTCTTCTGATATTAAACTGTCTAGAGGAACAGAACCAATAGAATGCATATTTAATTATAAGAGAGATGTATTAGGGTGGCTTACAGAATCTGCATAGTGCCACCATGGAGGCTGCGAGGATAATCAGTAGCTCTCAGTTCAAGAAACTAAAAGCCACAGAAGAGGGACCAATGATGTAGCCTCAATCCGCGGCTGAAGGTCTGGAAGTCCCCTTGAGCTGTTGGTGAGAGTCCCAGTTCAAAGGCTGAAGAATCATTAGTGTTCTGTCCATGGAGGATGGCAGTGGCAAAAAATATACACCAACTCAAAAAGACTCAGGCTTGCCTGTGTGGGAGTGTGCCAGGTCTTCAGCTTGTTGTCCTATCTGGATGACCCCAGCCTATTGGACAGTGCTGCCTGCATTCACCATAGGTCTTCCCCCTTCAGTTTGCTGACCTACATGCCAATGCCAATTATCTCTGAAAATACCTCACACGCACACCCAGAAAGTGTGCTTTACCAATTTTCTAGGCATCTCTCAATCCAGTCAAGATGATCATCAAGATTAAGCATTTCAGTTGCATTCTGTGCCTGTTAGTACTTAGCAATCAAGATTGTTATTTTAAAGTTCTCTTGTTTTCCCTTGTGCTATAGTGCAGTGAGTATTGAGATTTTTTACTATTCCTGGAAATTTAAGAATTCTTTCATCTTAAATTTATATAAGCCTTATTAGTCTCAAAAGACCAAAGCATGAGCTATGTTAAATTTAAGAAACTTATAATCAAATTCATAACTTAGTCCTTGAAAATACTTTATTAAATATCATTCTGCTTCTTTGCACAATAATTCACGTTACATTTGGAACTGGCTAGGGAATTATTTTACAAATTTATTATTTTATTTCTTTCTCATACATTTTGTGTTTTGAGTAGCACTTTGTTACATTGGTGGGTCATGCTAGTGACAAAATTTAAAGTTTATCAACACTTTATATTGGCATCGAAGCTTTCCCTCACATCTAGACTGACTCCTTTGTATATTTCTATGGAAAGGAGAAAGAAACGAGAAATTTTCAGAAACCATAGGTTTCTAAGAGACTGATAAAGCTACCGAGAAGTTAGCAGTCATCTTTGTCAATCCAAAAATACTCAGGATTAATCTTTAAATTTAAACATAAAACAAGCAAAACCCTCTTTCAAAAACTGTCATTTTAATTCTGTGAAAATAGCACTTCCCACATATTAAAATAACCAAAACTAAGAAAATTGGCAACACTCAGATTTCTTGTCTCAAGTGAAGCAACTGAAGTGCTCATAAATTTCTCTTGGAGTATAAAATGGTGCAACCACTTTGGAAAACAGCTTGTCAGCTCCTTCTAAAGAAGATCTCCCTACCCATTAATTTAGTATCTACTTCAAAATATTTTCTAAATTAATGTTAAAATATGTCTACAAAAAGATTTATATGGAAACGTTCATTTCATGTTTAGTTTTAACAACCCCAAAGTGAATATAGCCTAGGAATCTGTCAACATGAAAATGCATGGAAAAAAACTATGTATAGTGATGTACTAGGATATTGCTCAGTAACGAAAAGAAATGAAGTACTAGTGTAACATGGATGAATCACAAAACACACCCCCACACACACACACACCCTGTAAGTTCATTGTTTTAGAAAAATATGAAAAAAATAAACCTATAGAGATGGAAATCAGAGTGGTTGCTATTGGAGGTAGAGGAAAATTTTTTTGGAATAAAAGAATCATACTTAATCTTTTTTACATATATATTTATTTGTCAAAAGGTATTAAGATCTATAAATTTTATGAAACGTAAATACTCAATTTTTAAAAATTCATTATGAAAAATACAAACTTGCGAATATGGTTCATATATTAGAGAGACAGCAGGATTGGATAGACCAGAACACTCAATGGCCACAATACTGAGGCTTTTTATGGTTTTAAATAAGGTAATATGTTCACAGGTGTTTATTTTATTACTATATGATATACACAAAATTTTCTACATAATTTAAATAAAAGTGTTTTATTTTTAGCATATTCCAATAATATATTGGCTTTTCTCCTGATTGAACTGTTGTGATCATTATTAACATAAAATTCGTAGTTAATTATAACTTTTGAAATATATTAAAAATCAGTAGAAAGTTTTATGGAAATTTAGTCCATAAGAAAATAAATAGGGCTTTTTTTCAATTTGCTTACTGATTTGTTTCAATTGATATTACTTATTGCTAGAATGATTTTTCATATGGATAATGTTAATAATGAGAAAATGGTTTATATAAACAAGTTAATGAAAATGGAAGAATTTATTATAACAATGTCAATTTGTTCGATGCCTTCAAAGTAATGTTTCATAAAACACTTAGACAGCATTCAACAAGAATATCTTCAATAATTTATTGGTGGGCCACTCAATTCCTTGTTTAGTTTCTTTTTTAGTAAAAATCATCTGACTCACCAAAGGAGTTCTTACATAGTCATTGTGAATCATTCACTTTCCTAATGCATGGGGAAAAATATTAACAACAAAACTTCACAAAAAAAGTTCATCATCTTTTAACAAAGTTTTAACTTGCAACTTAAATCTATTTTTTTCAAACATGTGAAATAACAGATTTAGCTCCTAAATTTGTAAAAATTTTCCATAAGCATAATATATAAAGCTAGTCCTCATGTCCAATGAAACTTACCTTCAGTCAAATAAAGCATGATGTCATTTTTCAAGTAAAATAAACATTTTAATGCATACCCCCATGACTATCTGTACTTCTGATTCCAACTCTAAGAAAAATAGGTCAGGAAGAGGAACATGGTTTGAATCCCTGGGAAAAACACATCAATACTTTCTGCTTAGCTCTCTCAGATTTTTCTTCCCAAGAATACAGGTAAAAGGTGTGCTTTTATAAAGTGGAAGAAGTGTAATTTGTGTAAAGAAATATGAGAATAAACAACTGGCCTGACTTTGACCAATTTTAGAAATATTGGTTTTAGAAAAAGGAGGATTTTCAGAAAAATTATTTTAGTTATTTTAGTAAAGAATTCATAGGAATGAAAAGATCAGGAAATTGGTTTCTTTTAAACTAGGGTGGACATATTATTTATAGTCAATCCAGGACACCTTGAGAGTAAACATTGATCAGTAATGACAGGCATAAACAGGGATGGTGCTGGACAAATAAGGACACATTGGGTAATATCACTTGAAACTCTGTACCCAGCTTGCCTTTAGGAAGTATCCATGTGCCTAGGGACAGTGCCATGGCACAGGAGTTATAGTAGTACTTATTAAAAATCTCTGTGTGTATTGCTTTTATTGTATCCCTTTTACAGATGAAGAAAATGAAGCATAGCAAGATAAAGAAATGAATCCAAGTCTATAGAGCTAGTAAATGATTTGAACCTGTCAGTAAGCAAATTTCTAAGACTGTGCCCTTTTAAATTCTACTGTGGGCTCTTAAGTAGCATCACCAGACATAGTCATGTAAGTAAGGAATCCTGGGAGTTTGTTAGTTTTCATTACAAAAGAATTATTTTTCTGTTTCATTCTTCTATTTAGATTTTGTATTATTTATTCTATTTGGTTTATGTACTAAGAACCTATTATGTACCTGATGCTGCATTAGAATTTTAAAAGAAGACAAACCTTCAGTTCATGATTATAACTGTGTTGAGCCATAGGTCTAACCCTTAAGGAACAAACAAGCTCAGAAAAGGGAAGTAATGCAATCAGGGTCACCAGCTAGAATGTGAGAAGGGCTAGTTTTAACCTACTTCTTTTGATTGAAATTCCCAGAAACGTGAAGCACCAATGCAGAAGTAAAAGTAAAATGTAGATAACATTATACCAGTTCTATATACCTGTCAATAGACCTAAAGCACACAGAACTTCAAGTTCATGAGAAAGTCACATTATAATGTAATCTCTAATATCATTAAAACATTTTTCCTATTTCAGCCTGACCATGAATACTGATAAATGATTCTTAAATGCTCATCTCAATCATGGAAGAGTTGATGAGTGTTTTTGGATTCATAGAATGCTGTTGTTTGTGATTCTCAGTATTTTGATTACCAGGAACCCCAAAGCTCAGAGCAGCAATTTAATATTTGAAAACCTACTATAGTAGATTAAAGAGTTAATGTTCCTTTTTTAACAGAATCTCCAGAAAACATTTATAAAGAAAATCATCTGGGTTGTGTTTCTGATGTGTTTATGAATATAGTTATTCATCACCACTTGTGAAAAAATTATCTTTTGAATCTAACTCCAAAGTTTGATTCAATTAGATCTGCTAACTCATTTAACAAGTGCTTCTCTTTCTCGACATGGAAATGTCTTGAAAATAATGATTCTAAAGTTTAGTTATATATACACTTAGTAAATGTACAAAAAAAGATATAATGGGTTGGTTGTATTGATTCCTTCAAATATGAAACTCTATTCTCCTTTATAATATTAAATATCTCTAGCTGAATTTTTTTTTAAGAAATAGAGGACAGCAAGAGTGGGAGAGAGTGAGGGAGAGAAGCAATTTTTATTTAGTTTTTCATGTGACTTTCATTCCTTGGACACTTTGTTGCATACGTGGTGCTGGGGTTTGAATTCACATACTTGCGCATGCCGGGCAAGCGCAGTAACCACTGAGCCACTGCTCCAGCCCCCCAAATGCCTTTTTAAAATTCAATTGTAATCTGAAGACCACATTTTTTTAAATCAGTTCCCAATGTTCACACCCAGATATCATCTCCATTTCCATCCACATACTTTTTAGGAAAATCAGGGAAAGTATTTGTGGAATATAAGAAAAATATACCCAATAATTTAAAGTCTTTGGATTTCCCACAAACCACCTACATTACCAGCCAGTTGGGTCTAATACCACCGCTTCTTCTGAGCTGGCCTAGACCACACATGCATCATGAAGACTCTTCTAAGAAACACATTAAGGAGTTTAGAGAGAGAGGGAGATCCTTTTAGCCACAAAAATTGCAAAAAATCATTTAAGCTCAGAATACCAAAGATAAATTAATGAGCAGAATACAATGAAAGGTTTTCCAGCATTATGCTATACTTTGCCATCCTTTCTGATGTCACATCAAAGATCTGCCTGCTCCTACTATGTCCCAATTTTCTTTCTTCTGCATAGAAAAGCGATGGCCTTGAACAACCTCAAGAAGGAAGTACATAGGACAATGTTTCCTATCTTACCTGCAAGACAAACAAATAAAATGCCACCACATTGAGTAGAATGTACTTTGATGGGTGTCCTTCCTTCATTTGTTCCTTTAGTGAATTTTCACTGAATACTTACTGTGTGTTAGGCCTGGCTCTAGATGTCTTGGATCCAATAGTGTAGAAATAAAGACCAGATAAATAAGAAGGTAAAAGCTATTTATGCTGACATACCTATAGCAAAGGAGCAGCCACCCTCACTTTTGCTTTGGCAGAAACTCAAAGGCAGGCAGAAGGGTGAGAAAGGTTTATGGTGGAGATGGAGGAAAGTTTCAGGCCTGCTCCGACTGGAAGGTACTGGCCTGGGAGAGCCATAAGAGGGTTAAACAGAAGTTAGGTACCTATATGATTGGTTTGGGGTATGTATTGGGATTTCTCTGGTTGGTCTTAATTTGGAAGTGTTAGGTAGTTACCCAGCCACAAATTGATGAACAGGAGAAAAGATAATGAAGGCCCACTAAAAGCCACAGAGAGCCTTGAATGACAGATAAATACTTGGAAGACTGGGCTGGTGTGTTAACTCCCAAACAATAGTTGCATTCACTTAAGAAAAACTGTACTTTCAACATCATGTCATACTTTGCTAGGGGAGCTGGACCTTTCCTTACCAGGAAATCAAAGTCACAACCCCCACTCACTCTGATAACCCAAATATCAAGACCTTCACAAAACTTGATGTGTTGGAGACTGAAGCCAACTGACGCTTGGCCGGATGCCAGAGAAAAGTATTAGTAGTAAACAACTCTACAAGAGGCCCAGCTGGCTTGCAACTTCACGAGTAATTAGCAAACTGCCTGACCGCATGACTAAGCTATTTGGTTGCTCTATTGTTGCAACTGATTGATTATGTTTGTTCTGTGTCCCTATTGGGGGTTTTGTAACAAATTAATACCTGGCGTACAGGGATATAGGAGAAAGAAGAAGAAGAAAAGCCTTGGCAGTAGAAACAGGGACTGTAGTGAGAGGAGATGTAAAAGCCTTGCCTCTAGTGAGAGGAGATGTAAAAGCTTTGCTTCTAGAAAGAGGGATAAAATAAAGTGCTTGGAGAACTCAGGACCAGTATGTCTACTTCATTCCCAGTTAACTGCCCATTGAGAGCCCTCCGGTTCCTGCAGGCAGGGACATTGATGGGGGCTATTCAAAGGGTAATGAACTGATTAAAGGGCCAGGCAACTGAGGCAAAACCAAGGAAATCTGATTGCAAACCTATTAACGGGATGGGAAGTTGAGACAAAACAAGGCGACTCAATTTCCTCAACTGTAGCTCTGAGCACCACACCATTCTCTCTTGGAGGCAGTCTGTGCAGTTCTTATGCTGTCAGTCAAAAGTCAGAAGTGGCCTTGGGTAAGACTCTGGAAACTTCCCTGGGATTCCCAATAAAACTGCGGGGTAGGAGGGGCACACTGTACCACCTCTCTGAAATGACCTACTCTCTCCCTTTAGACTGTCATTTCCCCCCTTTTCTCTCCATTCCGATAAACTCACACCTATAACTCTGAGCAACATGTCTAAAATCTTTCTAACTTGACCTCAATAACTCAGGGCTTAAAGGGGGAACTTTGTGCTGCCTCAACATCCCAGAAGGCTCCAGAACTGTAACAGAAGGGGAGACAAAAATTAGAGGAGCTATTAGTTATTAATGAAGTCCTGGCCATTTGGGGCTGATTATTGCAGAAAGTTACTGTTTAGCTTTCTGGATTGTCCATAAAGATAGCAATCTGACTTCCAGCAAGTCTGACTTATATAGCATATTGACCTCCCAAGTTGTTCACAGCAGATAAACAGTTTGGTTTCCTAGGCAGATTGCTGTAGGCAATGTGTCTAAGTTCTTTTTTCATACATGGCCAAATCATTGCATATGTATGGTCAATCTCAGTAGTGAATAAAAACAAGAAACAAAACAAAATAAAATTGTCATTGTAGAGTTAACAAAGCATCTTTACATGCACTTCTCCCTTCTCTGGAATGTTTTCCATGTTTGATTTGGTACAATCAGTAAATGATATTTGGTCCTTTAATTATTGTCAGTTTACAACTTTGGACTTTATTATATCCATACATGTATTAAGACAGTCATTTTAAATTATTGATAACCTATTATGTGCCAGGTAGCAAAAATTTGGTAATGAAAAAAGCTGTGTTCTCATTGATCTTATATATGGTTAGAGAGACAAATAATAATCATAATTGCTGAAATGATTTTTGGTTTACTACATTGTGATAAGTGCTATGAAAAGAAAAGAAATGGAAAGTATCAGAAAGCACTCCTATCACCTGTGAATAACTATAAATAAAGTAGTCAAGGTTGACTTCTAACAGATAATGACATTTGAACAAAAGAATGAAGGTAAAGACCTCCTTGATATCTAAGGATTGAGAATTCTAGAAAGAAAGAGCATGCATGCAATATCTTTAAGTGCAAAATTCCTAGTGTTTTCTTCAAATAACAAGAAAGCCTATGTGGCTGGGATAGAATGAATGAACATGAGTGTGAGCATCAGCTTTTCATCATTGTGCCAAAATACTGGAGAAAAACAACTTTCGGGATAAAATTTTCTTTTTCATTTTTTTATTGGTGCATTATAGTTATACACAATGATGGAATTTGTTGTTATATATTTCCACATGCACACAATATAACCATGTAATCTGGCCAATATCACTCCCAGGACATCTCCCCTCCCCTTCTAGCTCCCACTCCTTGTTCCCTTTCCTCAACTGGGCTTCCTTTGATTTTTCACAAGACCCACCTCCACCTTTCTTTTCCTTTTCGCTATAATTTCCACATATGAAAGAAAACATGACCTTATGAGACTGACTTTTTTTTCTTAACAAAATGGTCATGGTTCCATCATTTTCCTGCAAATGAGGTAATTTCATTTGTTATGGCTGAATAAAATTCCATTGAGTATATACACCACCTGCTAATGGACACCTAGCTGGGTCCACAGTTTGGCCATTGTGAATTTTGCTGCTATGAACATGGGAATTCATGTATCACTATAGTATGGTGACTTTCACTCTTTAGGATAAATACCAAAAAGTGGTATAACTGGGTCATATGGTGGTTCTGTGCCTGGTCTTGACTCATTGTTTCAGAGGTCTCAATTGATGGCTCCATTGCTTCTGGGCTTGTGGTGAGGAAGTACATCATGGCAGGAGATCAAGACAGAGTAAAGCTCCTAGTGGCCAGGAAGCAAGCAGAGAGAAAGGGAGCAAGGACAAGATACACCCTTCCAGAGATGCCTCAGTGACCTACTTCCTCTAATGAGACTCTACCTCCTTTTTTTCAACTACCTTGTGGGGTAATGTCATCAAGTTAAGCAACCATCATTGGGTTAATCCAATGAAGCAAGAGGCGATCATCTTCATGATCTAATCATCCTGATGATCCAGTCATCTTCCTAAAGGCCCTAACTAAGAACATTGTTTCAATGGGGAACAAACTTTCAACATATGAACCTTTTTTTTTTTTTTCAGGGCTGAGGACCAAACTCAAGGCCTTGCGCATGCTAGGCAAGCACTCGCTACTGAGCTAAATCTCCAACCCCATCAACACATGAACCTTTGGGAGACATTGCATATCCAAACCGTAACACAAAGGAAATCTCAGAGACAACTGGAAGCCAGATCATACATATTTATATGGATCACTGTAGGACTGTAGGGCCTCTGCTTTTTCACAAAGCATGAAATGGAGAGTCACTGTGGGTTTTGAGCAGAGGAGTGGCAAGATATGACCCAAAATTTATCATTATCTTTCTATCTGCTATATAGAGAAGGGAGTTATTGGCAGGACATGGAACAAGGGTAGATGAAAGGGGACTAGTTAAGAAGACTTTTTTAGAGATCTAGAAGTATGATGGTGACTTAGCCACAGTAGCAGTGAAGGCAGAAAGATATGATTAGTGTCTATGCATAAGTTCTAATCAATGTCAGTTAAGCAATCAAATTATCAAACCAAATCATTGTAGAATTATTTAAACATCGATAATACAAAGTGTCAAAGGAAATTAATTGCTTTCAGTGTTAAGCATGCCATATTTCTATTCCTAGAAAGTTGGTAATGATGTCATTGTTAATCATGTTTAGGTTCTGAGATAATAATTGGACAAGAATCGTAGTTTTTAGTTCACAATAACAAAATCCATTCAAAGATATTATTAACACAATGAAAATAAATTGTGTATATTATACATTGCAGTAGTAAACTTGGGATAGTGAGAAGTGTCCTTTAATTAGTATTTTAAAGGTACTTTAATAACCAAAAGAGTAAGTCTTATTCTTTCACAGAAGATCTCTGAGCAGACAAAGGAAAAATGCTTTTGACTCCTTGAGTGAATTCATGGGGTGAATAAAATAACTTTAGATAATTAAACCTACTTTTTTTCTCTACTTAACAAGTGGGAAGTTGAGCCCTGAGATAATTTCTAGAACACATCATGGCTACTTCAGGATTGCATAATACCACAGAGTCCCAAAATTGCCCAGTTATTTTTAGTCTAAATATCTTTCTCAGGAGTAACCCAACATTCATGATAGAGGCTTTTCTCCACTGAAACCAAGTTTTTAATTAAAAATAAAAGCTCTTGTGGAGCAATGGTTCAGTGGAATGGTACTTGCCTGGCATGTGTGGGGACCCAGGTCCAAACCCCAGCATCACATACAAAACTAAGTATCAGAGCAACGAAAACCAGATGAAAAAAAAATTGTTTGTCTCTCTCTCTCTCACTCTCTCTCTATATCTAAAAAATAAAGTAAAAAATGAAAGCTCTTCTCTACTGAAGATTCATTAAGATTTGACAGAGATGATGAAAAGGAAATATTAATTGCCCTGATGTAGCAAGTGCATATTGTACACATGTATTGAAATATTACCCTGTACCTCACAAATATGTACAATTATTAAGTATCAATCAAAAATTTTTGAATGTTTACAGAAATGGAAATATTAGCTATTTATATATTAACTATTTATATATTAACTAACTATTAACTGATTTCCTCATTACACATTGTATTCATGAATCAAGTTATCACAGCATACTCCGTAAATTCCTACAATTAAAATAGTAATGCTTTCAAAAGAATCACCTATTCTTTCTCTTTTTCCATCACACTAACTCCTAAACTTTCCCACAAGGTCTTTTTCAATTTTATTTTTGAATTATTTATTTATTTCTATTGGCTCTTTTTAGTTATACGTGACATTAGGATTCATTTTGACATAATTACAGAAGCAGAGAAATGGAGTTTGCTCTAATTCAATCCCCTTTCCCTCTCCTCTTCCCACCTCATTCCCTTCCCTCTACTCTACTGATCTTTCTGCTATTTACTTATAGTTTTTCTTTGCTAATTAGTGTCTTATGGATATATGTAATGGTGAGATTCACTGTGGTATATTCATACACGTACATAGGAAATTTAGGTCAGATTCATTCTCTTATCCTATCTCTCCTTTTAAACAGGGGACTATTTTGCAAGCTTCTATCTGTTAGAACTGGGGACATTGAGAAGATACCTGTGATTCCTTGACTTTGGGTCTTTCCAGAAGTACTGGGACACAGGAGCCACTCCCCTATGGACTTCCAGCATTCCATTCAGGTTTGTCAGCTCAGGGCTGACTAGAGAGTGCGATGTTGTGTCTGTTGGTTGTTTCCGTTTGTGTGCACAAGTTCAGGATGTAGGGCTCTGAACTGTTGCTGTGATTGCCTTGGATCTCTTTGTACCTACTCCTCTTTACAGGATCCTTTTAAAGGTGGCACAGTCTGGTGGGTGTCTACAAGCACAGGTCCTAGGGTTGTGAATTCTCTGTGGGTGATCTGTGGTGCAGAAGCGTTCCGCCTGGCCAACACGGCTCACTGAGGTACTGTCCTTACTGCTGGGTAGAGACTTACCAGGTTCACCTGGTTCTAACTTCTACTGCCCCAGGCGGTGAATGGCAGACACCACTTTTCTCTGCTGACTGTGACTGAAGCAGCATCCAGCCTGTGTCCAAACAGTGCCTAAACACTGGTCAACTATGGCCACAGTGGAGCTCTCCACTGCATTGGACCCATGCAACTTTCCTCCTTGACCTACCTTCTGCTGGCTTTGGTTGTGATCCAGGCATCTTCCCTTTAAGTTTCCTGGGACTCAGGCAACTTATCCTGGCCTTCTGCCAGTTTCTGCCACCATCTGGGGACCATAGCTCTATGCTACTAGAGTTTCAGGCAGCCTCCCTCTGGGACAGACCCCACACAGTATTCAGACAGGATTGGAGAAACAGTCCCCCGGGGTTCCTAGGTCTCAGATATCTTCCCCCCACAGGGTGCCTCTTACAGCCTCAGTGGCATCCATGATCTTCAGGGCTTCCCTTTCTTCTGCTCGGGACTAAAACTGCCTTCCTGTTTGGATCTGAGCTTTAACTTCCTGCCACCACAAATGGTGGGCCTCTGCTGCATCTCTGCCTTGGCTTCCCTGGTGGCTGTGTGGAGTGTTGAGTTGGGCAAGCAGTTCCAGGGAAGGCAGCTGAGCTTCCCTGGTAAGGGAGAGGGGGTTACAACAACTTTCAGTCAGTAGTGATCTCTCTTCTATAAGTTCCTTCTACGTGGACTCTGAAGAGATCCCACTGGAATTGTGACTAAAGTGAGCTGCAATCCATCCATTTTTTGAGTTTTTTTCAATTTTATTAACTTTGTAAAATTTCACATGGACATTCAAATATTGTTCCAGGACCTCTTAATAAAGGACAGTTAGGGGGGGTAGAGAGAGAGAGAGAGAGAGAGAGAGAGATAGTTCTCCCACTATAGCACTATGGAGTTACTTCCCCTGGCTTAATTTGTTGCTAGGTGGAGGTAGAAAGACACTCCACAAAATGGCTGCAGAGCCTGACATGGTTTTCATGCTTTAATTTGGTCTTTTTCCCCCAGATGTTGTTAAGGGAGTGTGTTTTTGTAATTTTTCTCGTTCTTTCTCTACTGACCCTCCCTCTTCCCACACCCTGGTTCAGGTTCAGAGTTAGGAAACTCTGTGTTTATTTTCTACTCCAGTAACTGATCTTCAATCACTCCCGATCTCAGACTTTTGATATTGGCTCTCAGAGCACTAATTCTGTCCCTGACCTTCAAATCAGCTGTTCCTTCACTGCCTCACTCCGTTCAGCCATTTCTCATCCATGGTGTCTTTATATGGGTCCCAATCTTTCTTAGAGAAGCTAAGCCCCCACTCATCTACTTTCTACTAGACAGCTCCATTTGTTACTTACTGTGTGGTTTAATGGAACATTCCCATCTTTTTCTGGCAATACCTATTTATAGGCATGACTAAAGCATGACATAAAGTATTTATAGGCAATATAGATTGTGAGCTCCTATGACAGACATTGTATATTCACTGCACAAATATTTATTGAGTCCATAATACTCAAGTCACATTGGTAAAAACTAGAGGAATATAAATTAATAAAAAACAATGTCTGCCCTTAGAGGAATGTACAGTCTGGTAGCTATTGTCACATTCATGTCTGTTTTCCTGACACCCTTAGGTGGGCAGTGGGGGTGGGTAGGAATAGAGATAGAGTAGAGCAGCAATGATCTAACATTTGGCCTCCACTGTACACTTTATTTATCAACACTAAATTTTACAATCTTCCATTATCTTTATTTCTTCAATGATAGTAATGTGAATTAGTAAAATTAGATTGTCCAGGATAAAAAGTAACTAAAATGCAAAACTGAGATTCAAAGTCAAGTCTGACTTCAAAATCAATGTGTTTTCCACTAATTAAGCTTAATAGGGACTTAATATGAAGATTTCTTTAAAAAATTTAAAAAGTAAACAAAACATGTTCAGTGTTCAGCAGCCCATTGTTTACTGTTCTGAGAACTGATGTCGGTTCTAAATCTTCTACTTTATCCATGTCAGACTCTGATTTGTCATTCGTGGTCACTGTGGTCTCTGCTCTCTTCTGTATTAGTCCAATAGCTGGATTCTCACAAATGCATTCTATCACAAATCTATTTCAATATTAACCAGAGCACACATCTTTTGGAAGATTTAACTGAAGCAAAATAAAATAGTTCCCTGAACATCAGTCCTGAAGAATGACCTGCTTCTCAAAAAGTGATGCAAGGGGGCTGGAGCGGTGGCTCAGCGGTTATAGCGCTTGCCCAGCACGTGTGAATACGCGCGTTCAAACCCCAGCACCACGAACGCAACGGAGTCTCGGAGCACTGAAGTTCATGTGAAAAACTCAATAAAATTGATTCTTTCTCCTCTCTCTCTGTCTCTCACTGTCCCTCCTTCTTTAAAAACAAAACAAAAAAATGATACAAGGGTAAGTACTTGAGTGAACATTAATAACCTAAAATTCTTTAAAGGTAAATGAAATGTTTTCTCTAATAGTACAATAATTTGTATCAGGTTGAATTTGCCACATGGAAGAATGGGGAGTAGCCAAGGAGAGAAAGAGTTGATGTACCCAGGGAGAAAGTGGAAACCCAACCTCAGTACAAGCCAAAGAAAAACCCAACACACTGCTGCAGCACGTGGCTGGAAATGTCTGTTCTAATCTCCTTTTCCCTTCCATTCCCAGCGTTGGATTGCTGGTATCCTAGCCACCCCATGATGAAGACGACACATCGCTGCGCAGAGGGCAGCTTGAGGTGTAAAGCAAGGCCAAGCCCCCAGTGCAAAGCTGAGAGCAAGACCCATTTCAGTGAATTTTTTTTTTTTTAAAGAAAGAGGGTCAGTGACACACACACGGGGGCGGGGGGGAGAATCAGTTTTATTTAGTGTTCATGTGACTTTCGTTGCTTGACTCCTCATTGTGTATGTGGAGCTGGGGTTAGAATCCATGTCCTCATGCATACCAGGCAAAAGCCGTGACTGCTGAACCATAGATCCAGCCCCACCCCATTTCAGTGACTTTTAATCAAAGCCATTTTCTACCGGATCACAAAGCCTCCCTAGATAGTTTTACTAAACTGTTATAACTACAGTGCTTCATGCTGTCTGATTTCAGATTTTAAATATAGAGACACTTTAATAATAAGGGTGAATGGTTTGATTACCGAAAGCTAACCCTTGGAGTATTGTGCTGGCAGAAGAAGGCTTCGCAAGGTCTTGATCCGTAAGGAAGCAGGAATAATTGCTTCGTTACCCTACTTTCCCCTTCATAATAAACATTTTTACATTTGTAGCATGTTTTGTTGGTCTTTGTCATTGTGTACTAACTTACATTTGGGGGTATTTAAGAAAGGACTCTAACTAGCAAGAGAGCAAGAGATATACTCAGGCTACCACTTAGTAGAATTTTTTAAAAAGAGAGATAGAGAAAGAGTCAATTTTATTTATTTTTTCATTTGTTTTTTTCCCCCTCCACTTAGTTGGGTATGTGATGCTGGGGTTTGAACCCAAGTCTTCACTCATGCCTTGCAAGCAATCTACCACTGAGCCACTACTCCAGCCCCTTGATTGATATTTTGAACCTATATTTTCTGTGTCTCACATTCCCCGTCCTTTTATTTACTCTGGGATAGAAATTGTACCAACTGTATAGGTTGTGGTGAGGATTCAACAAATATATTCAACAAAATAACACATCAACCCTTAGTATATGCAGCACTCAATAAAAGGTATCAGTTATTTTTAGTGCCACCAAACCCACTCTCTGACATAGCTCTACTTCAACTCTCTATGTGGCTACAGATCCTACTCCACCTTCTACTTAAGGTTTCATAAAGGATTCAGAGAAGTTAATAAGAATCACCTTTTGTGGGGTGTTCTTTTTTCAGAGAATTGGTGGTTATTTTAACATTTTCTAGTACTTCTAAGATTCAAGAAACAAGGAGGCACCTGGGACTGGCTAATTTTCTTCTGTCTTTAATTAACCCTGTGGGGCTTGAATACCTCGGTCAGCATCAAGTCACACTGTGGGGCCAAAAGCTCTAGGGTCAGAATCAGTCTACGGCTTTGAGACACTGGAAGCTCTCTGTCGTTATGAAGCAGCCCCGCCTTTACAGTCATCTATTGCCCCAGAAAGTCAAAGTCCCTTCAGCCCTCTGTTCCTGAGGCCTTAGCTCTTCTTTTGTTAACATTTTCCTTCAGAATAAGATCTGAGTCTTTTTGGTGCAAAACCAGAAGTTCTACTAAACTTTTTTTTTTGTATTTTCCAATTGTTTTAATAAAAGTAATATCACAAATGCCATTACTTGGCAAGTTGCTCTTTCTGTTAACAATGCATCATGGGCACTTCTCCAAGTCAATACATATGGATCCTCAGTCTTTCTAATAGCTACAGAATGAGCCACCATATGGATGCACCACATATTCCGCCAGTTCGCTATCGATGAATATGATTGTCGACTAAACTTTTTTTCTTCAAACAAAAGACCTGTTTTCCTAATTGTTCCATTCTGTCAACTGTCTTGGTGAAATAGGCACAAACTGCAGGCAAAGTTCAAATGGCACATTTATGACCCTGATGGCAAATGACAAGAATCTGTACAGAGCAGAAACACTGCAAGGAGTTAGCAATGAATCAAACGCTGCATTCTGGAAATGTGAGACATGCAGCGCTTTAGTCGGTTTTTTTTTTGTTGTTGTTGTTGTTGATGATGATGATGTGACTAAAAGACCCGACAAGAACAATTTTAGGAGGAAAAGTTTATTTGGGGGCTCACAGTTTCAGAGGTCTTAGTCCGTAGAAGGCTAGCTCCATTCTTTGGGGCTTAAGGTGAGGCTGAACATCATTGTGAAAAGTGTGGAGAGAGAAGCGGATCAAGGCATGGATCCAGGACACAGAGACTCCACTCACCAGATACAAAATATATACACCCAAAGCGCAGTGACCCTCCTTCTCCAGCCACAACATACCAGCTACGCATACCCTCTAATTAGTCCCTACCAGGGGATTAGCTTGCTGATTGGGTCAAGGCTGTTATAATCCAATCGTTTGACTTTCAGTCATTTCGTATTGTCTCACATATTGAGCATTTGGGGACACCCTCCATCCAAACCACGTCATGCAGTAAGACACGGCACAGCCCAGTCTGACGTGCCTGGTGAAATGGGCTGGTGAGGCAGGCAAGGGTCAGCCAGTAATGGGCCTAATATGGCATAAGGGATTCAGACTTTGTCCAGGAAACATCCTTCAAACCAGGCTGCTGTCAAAACCACCTGAGAAGCTTACATTACTTTTTCTTTAAATACAATTTCCCACTTTCCATTCCAGAACTACTAAATCAGAATATTCATAAGGAATGTGGTAAACATTTTGAAATGATATTTCAAAACAACTAATAAATTAATTTTGAAAATTTTGGAGTGGAATTTCAGACTGAACATAAATGATATGGAAAATATAACTGCACAGGTGGCCAACTAAGGGAATATAATTATGTTTTTGATCTTTCAGGATTTAGCTATTAGAACACAATTATCATATTTGTTTGGACACTTGTGATGATGATTTTCACATGTGATCAAGTCTTTATCAAGAGTTTATGTCACAGATGTATATGTATTTTGGGTATACACAAGAAAGCTTGTTCTTCTTTTTGGCCAAAAAGACTATTGTAAATTACAGTAAGGAAAAAGGAGGCTGATGTACAGAGAAAGAAGACCAATATAAAACACAGAATACTTGGGGCTGGAGCAGTGGCTCAGTGGTTTTGGCACTTGCCTGGCATGCACGAGGACCCGGGTTTGAACCCCAGCACCACGTACGCAATGAAGTGTCTAAACAAGGAAAGTCATATGAAAAGCTAATAAAATTGATTCCCTCTCCCTCTCTCTCTCTCTCACTGTCCCCTCTTTCTTTAAAAAAAAAACAGAGAAGACTTGATAATATTATAACATTGCCATTAGTTTCTTACAGCCCATGACAGTGAGTACTTAAGATTCCCATGGTTATGATATGCTGCTGGAGCATCTTAAGAGAAAGATCCTACAGTCCAAACAGGGCTCCAGAATGTACATCCATGTTAGAGAGATGGATCTGATTATAGATGATTAAGCCAATTGGGATTGAAATTTACAGTACATTCAAAAGCTCAAAAATAAGCGAACATGTAAAACCTCTCATCCTTCTTCTGAGTTCTGTACATTCCATCTTTCATAGAATCCTGAGTATTTGTCTCATACATGCCTTTATATGGCTCACCCACATTCTATACCCACTGCACTTGACCTAATTCAGGTCTTCATTTTCTCTTGCTTAGGCCAGTGCAAGTGTTTCACGGTGCACAAGGAATTCAGCCTCTTCCTACTTTATTTGTCCTCCTGTTATAATGGTATCTGCAAAGGTAGATGCAGAAGTAATTTCCAAATGGTAAGGAATCATAATTTTTTGTGCTTAAAACTTTTAAACCACTCCAAGTTAGTTTTTAGATCAAGAAAAAATTATTTAACCTGACACAGAAGACTGAGCTAGGCTGTGATGAGACTTTCTTTCACCCTGATGATACAATGAGGAATGGAAACCTAAAGACCATAATCAGGCTTCACCTAAGATTTCTTTACATAGAAGCAAATGAATCCTTGAGTGGTTTTTCCCCCACCCAAATGCTATGGAAGCTAACAGCTGCCACAGCTTCTCTGCTATTCTGGCCATCAGTTTTGGCTCTGTCTGGAACCATAGGACAGTTACTGACTACTATCCTCATCTCATATATGCATTGCACAATTCACTTGCTATTGAGGTTGTAATATTGAAGTAAAGCAAATTTGAACGTGATTCTCATCAATCATCAAACCTACACCAGTCCTTTCTAGTCTGATCAAAGACCTTTATGACCCAGACCCTACTTACACTTATAGCTTCTTTCCCTTCCAGGTCTGCCATACCACACTTCAGGCACACAAAGCCACTGACAGTTCCTTTCAAACAAAGCTTATGCAAGCCTCCCCACTCTGTTCTTACACTCCCTTCCTTCATCTAAATATAACTCAGCTCTCGACTCAGCTCAAGCAAAATCTCCCATGAAGACCCCACAGATCCCTTCTTGCTCCAGGCTGCAACAGGCCTGTTTCCAATCTGTCTCCAGAGCATAGCATCACCGTGCATGCTGTCCAAGGCTTTTCTGCATTAGAATTGCTCATGAGGCTCTAAAATCCTTGACAGTGGCGTGTGCTCTCCTACCTTCTCTTTTCCAGGCCTAACAGTGTACCTTGCATGTTCTCATGCTCAGTGATTATTTATTGCACTTAATTGCAAACAGGTTGTTTTAAATTGGAAAGAATTCAATTACAAGGTCAGATACTGTGTTCTCTATTAAGTTATTTACACAGCCACGAGTTTCCCCAGAAAAAATACTGCTGCAAAAAGGGAGAAGTAAGTCTATTTTTGTTTACCCATTTAACGCTGACTATCAACAAAATCTCTACAAAGCGTTCATAATATAAGGATGATGATAACAACTGCTTTTACTGTTTATTGAGGACTTCTTATATCAAAGCTAGGGATTTTACGTATTTATCTTTTTTTTAAAGCTTACAACTATATCAGCAAGTACTGTTATTATTCCCATTTTGCATGTGTGAACAGGAAGATCAAGTGTTTGTTCCCAAACATACAGCTACAACATCCACAAAATATACTCCAGACATCTGTCAGAGCATTTTCTGAAGCAGTTATCATGGTGGAGATTGCAAAACCGACTACAAAGTATCTCTTTAAGTCACATTTGGACCTCAGTGGAGGAACATTAGTGTATATGGTGCCTGTGCCGTCCAATTGCCTCATGGCTGATTGTGGCAGCAGGTTTTATTTGTGACTACACTGGGTATTCCTTGAAGACAGGAAGCACCTACAAGCCAATTTATCCTCCCTCAGGAAGTAATGCAACCGTGAACACATCAATTCTGGAGATAAATTTACTGGCCAATTGCTCACTTGGAGATTTTTAGTGAATGTCTCAGATACATCAGTTATATCTCTCCTGATGGAGGCATGTGTATTACATGTATTCATGGAAGAATGAAGCACATTTTTCTCTTCCAACTTTCTACTCAGTCTTCAGTCCTCCATACTGTTCCCTTGGCATGCAAAATAGGCACCATAACTCGATGCTCCATCTCTCTCCTGCATTTTGGCTCGAATAGCATCATTTCTCTCAGAGAACAGTGGATTTTTCCAATTGAGATCTGGATAAATTACCAATATGTTTTACGTAAGCCTCTAAAATTGTGTTATACTTAGCTACTTTTGGCTACATTGGTCCTGAATAAATTTCACAGTGCCGTGAAATATTGCTTCTTCTTCCTAATTTTCTAACCAAGATGCTTGTATCCTATAGGGCTGACTACTGAAAACTATAAAGCCCTGAAACAGTGCTAACAATGAATCTAGGTCTCAGAAATATTTGGAGAGGCTTAAGAATAACCATAGAGAATATTTTCTAGCTCTTTCCTAAATGAAGTATGTTATGATTTTATTTCAAGCTGTAAAACATTTCAAAAGAACTTCCCTCCTGATTCTCATTCACCCAGTGGCTAATTGCAAAACTAAAGAACATCCAAGTCCTGTGGATTTTGTTATAGTCCCAAGTAAATCATGTTCATTTACTAAAGTATTACAAGAGGGGTTATGGTAATTTTTTCTTATTTTGTGTTCTGAAAGGAAATGACTAGTGCACATTGGATGTATAATTTCTGATACTTGCTTCTTCTTCAGAACAAATAAAATGAGATTCCACTCTAATTTTCCTAAATAATTAAACCAAATATTATTTGTTCTAAGATACAGAGTTATACTGAGTAGAAGACACACCACAATCCAAACCTATCTATGATTGATTTCATCTATGAGAATTTAAACTATTCAAAGAAAATTTTGTAGTTTACATGGGGACTTGGAGAAAAGAAAAATTTAACATTTGGTCCTTCCTCTTGTTCATCTATTAGACATCTCACTTATGGCTAACCAGGACAAATTGCAACTTTTACAAAATAATTTGCATATAACACTATTAGGGTGCAATAATTAAATGAGTTTACTGTGTGACAGTGGACAGGCCAACTCACCTCTGTGCTTCAATATTGCCTTGTGCTAAATTATAATGAATTAATGTATATAAGCAATATTCTAGTGACTTCAGTAAGAATTTAAAGAAAATGGATATTCAGGATATTGAAAGTAGGGTTCCAAATAGCAAAATTTTCTTTGGAGAAGGAGTGCTCTATAAAGGGAAAATTTTTGTGTATGAAATTGATTCCCAAAGATTAAATTTGTGAACTATAAGATCTTGACATCACTGATAAAATAAGGAAATGAATCATGTACCCTCTATAGATGTCACATGATTTTAAAAGCAGGATGTGGAAAGTACTATCACATAATAGATGCTCAATAATTGTAGTTTCTTAGAATATGACAGGTTGCTCTTTGCCTTCACTTCTTAATTTTTTCACATCTTCTCCCATAGTTCCTAGATACTATGGGAAGAGAGGTGACAGTTATAGTAGAAGAAAGAGTGCATTTCCAGCATACCATGATTTGAATGAGAGATGTCTCCCAAAAGCTCATGTGAGACATTGTAAGAATTTTCAGAGGCAAAATGTTTAAATTATGAGAATCATGACCTAATCAGCAGATTAATCCACTGATATGGATTTTTTTTAGATTTTTTAATTTTATTTTATTTTTGAGCAACCTTACAAGATTTTAACAAAATAATATAAAATGTGTATATATTCTGGATATTGCATTTATCCCCAAGAGTGCCCCCCCATTACCCTCCCTTATTCCTCCCCACTGATATGGATTAATTGGGCAGTAACTGTAGGAAGGTTGGGTGTGAATGGAGGAAGTAGGTCACTGGGTATGTGACTATGGTATACATTTTGTCCCTGGTGAGTGGAGCACTCCCTCTCTCTCTCTCTCTCTCCCCTCCCTCTTGTTTCCCAGGTCCTGAGGACTTTTCTTCCCCATGCCCTCTGCATCTACTCAGACCCAGAGCTATGGAGTCAGCCAGCCATAGACTGAACCTCTGAAACTGTGAGCCAAAATAAACTTTTCTTCTATACATTGTTCTTGTCAGGTCTTTTGGTCACAGCAAAAAAGTGCTTATTAAAACATACTCTAGATGTCCCTCTTGTGAATTCCAAACAACAAAAGCAAACACTTGCTAACCATGCATAACCACAAATCGAGGCATTTAAGATAAAGTCAAAATACAATCTTCAGGTTATGACCTCACAGGTCAGCTTTGAACTGTTGACCTTGCCTACTTACAAAAGATGCAAGAAGCAGGGGAGAAATAAAAAGAAGAGAGAATTCTGACAAAGGTAGTGGACCTCTGGGACCTCATCTAAGACCACTTTTGATGGATTAATATGTGAGATGCTAGCAATGATTAATATAACATTTTATGCCCCCTCATGAATTCAAGTATCCATGTGACTTGCTACTGATAAGACTGTGCTTTTTATTAACTAGGTGGGCCAACAGGACTTTCTGAGCTTGTGCATTGACCTGTCACTAAGGGGAGAAACACAGAGAATGGTTTTATGCATGTTCTTCTAGCTTGTGTACTAACATCAACCACTGGAAATTGAGTCAATAATGCTTCATGCAGAGAGAAATGGAAAAGGCTGTCTTTCTTATAAGTTTGCTCTACGTGTTACTTTATTTTACATTTATCTGATCATCAACTGTTTTTACTTTCATTCTAAGTAGCCAATTTGGCAAAATAATTCAGAAGTTTAACTATCAACTCAGACTCTCCATGCCCCAAGGTTCACCAAACCTGGTCTACCACTAGTACTTCCCCCTCTCATTACTCAAGGGGAAAGAAATCACATAATTATCTCTTATTGCTCTCTTTTCCTCACTTCTACATGCAATCAAACAGTATTCCTGTTCCCCTAATTACTACAGTGTACCCCAAATTTTGCACATCTCTCAGTCCAATGCCTTAGTCTGTGGGTGTGTTTTGTTTTTGTTTTTGTTTTTGTTTCTTTGCTGCTATAATAGAATGCCACATACTGAGAAATCTATTGAGCCATGATTCTGGAACCTGGAAAGTCCAAAATCAAGGTGCCAGCATCTGGGGAGGGCATCATCACATGGTGGAAGGACAAGAGAGAGATCAAAAAGGGTTCAAACTTGCCCTTTCATAATATCATTAATTCTAACTATGAGGACAGATCCCTCATAGTTGACTTCAATTTGGTTGAATCTGAAAAGTCACAACTCGTAATATTGTGACAATGGCAATTAAATTTCAACATGAGTTTTGGAGAGGACAAACTTTCAAAACAACACATCACATAAGAGTCTTGTTTTAAATTTATGAATCAGATCATGCTACTCCTATATTAGTACATTTCAGTAGATGCCCATCAAAATTAAAGTAAAAATAAAATTTCTAACCCTGAGCTACAAAGCTTTATCTTCTGCTTTCTCCTTCCCTGCTAACCACAACTCATTGTCTTCTCCACCCACCAAGCTTCAATCACATCTTTCTCATTCTCTGTATTTGAAAGTAGAAGTTCCTGCTTGCATGTACTGCTAAGCTTCCGGATGTATGACCTGAAAAGTCATGGAGGAGACCCTGGCTCAGAAAGAATTCTTGCTTGATTTAATGCTCTGCTGTTGCCATCTGGAAATTTTAATAACTTTATCTTTTAACTTCCGTTTTGTAAATGAGGTCTGAGGGGATGAAGGAACCCATGGGTGAGCACTGAAAACATGTGTAAGATGTCCATCATTCCCTTCCTTCACAGTTGCATACAGCATTGCAGTGACCCTTGAGCGCAGGATTCTGGAGGACCTCCCACATGTGGGAGTTCACCACGACTCAACATGAAGTATAAGGTCAGTATGTGATATCTAGACTGAGAAAGCAGGGATGGTTGCATCTCTGAGAGATCGCACTTCTCTTAAAAACAAGACCTTGCTTCAGACACAGAAAGGAGGCATCTGTGTTCTTAAAAAAAAAAAAAAATCAATGACCAAAAAATTCTATCATGACCTTTTTCACTTACCAGACTTTCCACTCTTAAATAATCTCTTGCACTGAAAATGAGGAGCTGGAAGGAAAGGGATAGACAGGGAAAGCTATTGTACATTTTATTTAATCTTTTCAATTTTTTTCTTAGCCAAAGTACAGAGTGTGGATAGAATGAGTGGGAAGGGAAATTAAAACAGTTGAGTCAGTTTTGCTCAGTGTTTCCACTGCCTTGGTGAGAATGAAATACACAAACTACGGAATTAAAATTTGTATAATTTCAATCATGAAATATATGAGTTAATTTATTTTATTTTTGTATTTGAATCTGGTACTCACAATACAAATATGAGTCGTAATAGTAGTTCTTATGATTTGAAATTTAATTTTTATTGCTTAGAGTGCTATTAAATAGCAAATAAAAATACCATTAGGAGTCCAAAGAAAGACCATAGAATAAAGGAGAAAGCTTTATATTCTAGTGCCCTTAGAAATGTCTGACATTTTGATTTTTTATTTGATCCTGCAAATTATGTGGCCAGTTCTGCTTGCATGGAATGCTCTTCCTGTGCCTCCAACTCCATAAAGCTGATTCCTTCCTATAATTTATGTCACACCAAATATCATCTTCTTAGAGAAGCCATCCCTAAGACACCAGTTTAAATTAGTCTTTACATCCTCTCTAGAAAGCCATCCTATATCAGCAGTCTGCAAAAGTTTGTTTGTGAAAGTTGTTGATGAATTTCTAGGTGTTGGTCTGTATCCTTCCCGGGTGGAAGCAGAATTAGGACTTTCTTCTCATCACTTAGAGCTGAGAAGAGTGGTTGACATTTATTAGGCACCTGGTTAATATTTGTGGAATGTGTGAATTAACAAGCAGAATGATTACCAAAGCATTTTATAAAAATAAAATTTGAAAAGTTACTTTGTAATTTAAACAACCCAGTAATTTCATTATTCAAAACATTTATAAGGAAAAAAACTATTGATTTTTAAATATAGAAAATCACAGATTAATTTGGAAGTTGGAAATATTCAATTTTTAGTATAATTTTACATATTGTGGGCTAAGTTTGGACCTGAAATGTTCCCCAAAAGCTCACATGTTAAAGCTGTATTATCAGCTTCATAATTTTGGAAGGTGATGGAAAACTTTAAGAGACAGCCTATGGCTGGCAAATGCCTATAATGCCCATAACTCAGAAGGCTGAGTCCAGCCTCAACAACTTAGTAAGACTCACAGCAACTTAGAGAGATTCCATCTCAAAACACAACATAAAAAAGGCTTGGATGTAGCTCAGTGGTAAAGTGCACCCTTGGTTCAATACTAGCACCAAAGAGAGAGAGAGAGAGAAACAGAGAGAGATGAGGCCTAGTGAGAAGTTTTAGGTTATTTTTGGCAGCCCTCAGAGGGGACTGTTGAATGCCAATCTCTTCCTCTCTCTTTCTTATCTCAGACAAAGAAGCGAATGGTTTCCTCACCATACATTCCCTATCGTGTATCATGGTTTCCTCACCATACACTACCCCAAGCTTAAAATCAATGAATCTGCCCACCCATGGGCTGAAATCTTCAAAACTGCAGCCAATAAACCTTTGTTCTTTACACGTTTATTAACTTAAGTATTTTGTTATATTGTTAGAATGCTGACATAACATGGATATAAAAATAATGGTTATTGCAATACTTTCTCTGCTGTCAAGCTATTACATACTTTTAAATATTGTCATATCATTTTAATATAATATGTGTAATTTCAAATAATCTTTTGTAAATCCACCCAATGAATGATTAGCTATAAGTTTAAGATGGAGACTATGTCTTTTATTTTATTTTAAGTTTTGTAACAATTTTCTCATGAGACATCCAGGGTAGATAAGCTGGAGGGCTTCATCTTGTATGTTACGTTGCTAGACAGGAAACTTAAAAGAATAATATTTTACCTTACTTCCTGTGAAGGTTTTTCTTGGCTGATTAATGATGTCTCCAGTGGGTGCAGAAATGGGAAATGGGAACCTGAATGACTGTATCCCTGTCCTGAGATGCTCAACAGATAGGGATGGTATGAAGCTAAAAGAACTCTGGCATTTTTGGTATAGAGTAAAAATGTGCATTCTTTGTGCTACCAAGTATTTGCCTTAGGCAATACTGAAAATAACTACAAATGATAATAAGAAATCAAGTGTCACCCTGTGATTTGTTATAAAATAGAATTTCTATAGAGCCAAAACACATAGCTACACTTGATCATTTTAAAACTAAATATATTTTCATCTTCAATATTGTTGGATGTAACTTTTTGGAGGGGTGATATTTAGTTGATCTATTTGGGATATTTAAAATACAAAGTTATAAGCTAAATGTGTAAGTACTATATATTACAAAAATAATCTTGTGTTTTTTAATAAAGGATTCAAATGCAATCTTGTGAAAGTCTTTACAAAATATGTCTGGCTGTCAGAATTTTTAACATTTTTTGCTGATTTTATTGTCTATATCAAATTTAGAGTAAAATAACTTTTCAATTTCCTAATCATCACTGAGTATTCCATGACAATTATATAATAATCACATAAACAATGTTTTAGTTATTCTAAGGGAATATTTATAATAGAATGATATATTCTAAGTATAAAATAAAATATCACAATTAATTTTATAAAATGAGAATATAAGAAAATACTACAAGTGATTCTACACAGATTAAAATGTAGAAGTGGGCCAATTCCTCAAAACTGAAACTTGGTATAATATTTTAAAAAGCAATTATTATCCTCCACCACATTAATGGCTAATGAAGAAAAATCACATTGGCCATGTAATTTAGACCAGGAAAAGGATTTTACAAAATTCATGATGAAGTATTTTTTGTGATTCATGACCATAAAATACCGCTTACAATTTAAAAATTAAAACTCTCACAAAAGTAGGAATTGAGAGGAACTCACTCTGTAAATTCTTAAATAAGGGAAGGATTCCACTTATCACTGCTACTCAACAAACTGGAAGATCTAACTAGTGAAAAAAAAAGACAAAAATAAATTAAGGACATATATGTCAAAAAAATATCTGTTCCTATTTGCAGATGAAATGGAAATCCCAAGGAGTCAATAACAACTAAACCTTCTAAAGCTAACAAATTAGCTCAGCAATTTCACAGGATACAACAGCAGCATACAAAAATAGTTTATTGTATAAACTATCAATGTGTACGTAAGAATCAAAATTAGAAGTACAAAGCCATTTACAATTGCTCAAAAGGATAAGTTACTTAATAGAAACCTAACAAAACACATAAAGAACGTACATACTGAAAACTACAAAATACTGATGTAAGGAAATCAAAGCATAACCACATAAAACAGAGAGACAAACCATATTTATGCATTGGAAGACTGGCCATGGCAGAGATGTCAATTCTCCCCAAAACTGGTATACAGGTTTAACACAGTTTCTATCAATATCTTAGCAAAGACAGATTTTAAGAAAGGATTCTTTTGAAATTTATATAGAAAGGCAAAGGAACTAGGATAACTAAAATAACTTTGAAATCAATATTTCCAAGAAAAATAGAAGAATGACATAGAAGGAATCCATCTATCTACCTGATCTCAAGGAAGATTAATATATCGCTATAGTAATCAAAACTGTATGGTTTTGGCAAAGACTCAACCCACAGATAAATGCAACAGAACAGAAAACGTAGAAATAGACACAAAAGTGCAGGTATAGCAAGCAGTCAGAGTGAGTCCCCTAATTGTCTGTGTCCAATCCCTGGGACCTATTATTGTTAGGTTCACAGCGTTGCAACAGGGGTTTTGAAAGTATGATTAAATTAAGGATCCTCAAATAACAACATCATTCTGGATTGTCTTAATATAATCACAAGTGTTTTTAAAAGTGAGAGGGAGGCAGAAGTTTCACAGTCTGACAAAAATTTGAAAATGCTGTGTAATCACATCTTTTGTATCACAATGAACTTTACTGGCTCAGAAGTGACAATTTTCATTGTAAGTAGAGCCAGTGGTTTCACTTCTGAGCCAATAAGTAAGAGTACTAGAAAGAATTCAATCTTAAAAAATTAAATCAAATATAGAAAGTGGCAAATGTTTCTTGAATCAACCATTAGATTCCTTCTTTTTGTATTATTAGGTAGGATAACATTTTTAAAAAGATACATAGCTTGTGTCTCTGCAGAACAAGTTACGAATTTACTATTGATTTATCCCCTTTACACACTAGTTACAAACGAAAATATACACAACATTTCCTTTGTAAGCTATTATTGACCTAAAACAAAACTTTCTAAATGACATATCATATGATGGTTTCCTAGGCTTGTTATGATGCTGAAACCAATTGGCTCCAAAAGTGACTAGTGGGGAAGGTTGTCATAATCTTTTAAATTAAAATTCAATATAGCAACGCTCCCTCCCTATCCAAATGGGGAGGTGGTAGTTATATTGAACATAACTGCTCCAGGATATTCTAATGACCCTAACTCCCAACACAACACACACACAGTGAAGTAATCTCGTAATTTGCTTCCAGATCAATTTTAAGAAATTAAGAACTCTTCTGACCACTTGATGAACAAGTCCACAAATTTTCCTGATGCATTTTTAATTTGGAGGCTCTCAAAAACTGTACATCCCTGGGCTCCACTCTCAGCTGTTTTGAATCCTTTGTCCCTTGTCTTAAGGAATATACTTTTCACAAAGTACCCACTACCTGTCCTACTGTCTTTTGTGCAGATCGTCTAAAAAGCATATTTTTATAACCACCAATCAATGAATGGTCATTTCTTTGAGAGAGAGAGAGAGAAGGAATCAATTTTTATTTAGTTTTTCATCTGGTTTTCATTGCTCTGACTGTAGGGTATGTCTTGCTGGGGTTCCAACCCAGGTCCTCATGCATGCCAGGCAAGTGCAATACAGCTGAGTCACCTCTACAGCCCCCTGAATGGAAGGTCCTCAGATTTTTCAAGGATACTTTTAGGAACACACATTCTTTTTGTGCTCTATAGCCCTGAAGTCTGAATTCTGTCAACATGATTGAGTGCAGGGATTGTGTTTGGCTGCTACTTCTATTTTTCACAAGTTTTCCATATCACTTTTGACATGCAAGTAAGTTTGGGAACCAATGTCGAGAATATCTACTGGATTATTTAAGGATATATTTTAGTCCTAATATAGTTTCTACTTTGCCTTTGTAATAAATTTGTTTGAAGACCATTTATTGAGTACCCATCATAGGCCAGTCATAGAACTAGGGGGGTACAGAATGGCCCAGGAGACACTCAGAGTGTAGACCAGTAGCCAGTTCTCAAATGAAAACCAATAATAAAAAGTGGTACTTACTTTATTGGACGTATCACACAAGCTTCTAAATATAGTGACTCTTTATGTTTGAAGACTTATCAGGAAATATGAATAACCTAACTAAACCTATTTAGTAAACCACTTCCTCCTTAACAAAGATGATTTTTTTAAAAAAAGGAAAGGAATAATTGTTGACTTCCCACCATATGGTATGAATTCTGTTAGGTACTTTTTCTGTATCCCATTTAATCCCCCAAAATCCCTGGAGATGGGTATTAGCATTCCCTCCGTTACCAACGAAAACACTGAAGCTCATAATGATTTGATCCAGGTTTTCATCTGGAAAGAGTATTCTAGCCAGCATGTAGCTCTGAATCTGTTTGACTCCAAAGCCCCCACACTGTCCTCTTCACCAGACAAGGGGGATGTTAATCCAGTGTATGCTAAATATAGACAGCTATTTGTTCTTGCTTCCCCTCCTCTGATTTACTGCTAGGACATGTATTTTGATTTTCTTGTTTCTGAGAGAAAGTATGGAAATAGTAAGAAAATGTTATTTTTTAATATTCTAAATGAAGGGTTAAGGATAAAAATGCTATTTTTATTGCTCATAATGATACTGTGAAATGGCTATGAATTTCACTATATTATACTTATGTTTGAACTGCTTCCCATCTCCACTCCTAAGGATATTCACATACTTTATTGTGATAGAAGATGAGCTTAAGAACAAAAGTTAACTGTGCACTTGCAACATATATAATATATGTAGATATATATGAGTGTGCATGTGAGTGCAAAATTGGGGGATTTTATCATTTAATCAGCATTCTAGAACATGGGGATAAACTTATGAACAAGACAGACATGGTTCCCTTATTTGAATGGTTTGTATTCTGGAGAACAATAAAGAAATAAAAAAGTAAAGATTGATATTTATAACACACATGCACACAAGGGAGCAGAACAGCAATATCATATTTGATAGATTGAAAAAGAAACATTAACTTTAAAAAAGTTATGTTGTTTTGGGGGGCTGCCATTATGTTAGATCAACTCTAGTTATAATGTAGAACACTCAAATTTGGTTGAACAGTAAATACGCATTTCATATCTTTTCAAAGTTGTCACAAAATGGTGAAAAAAAAGTCTAAATAAGATAGATATTGAGTCATTTGGATTTGGAAGCAACAAAGTTCAGTTTCATTCAGCATAGTAATGTTCTGAAACATATGAGGAAAAAAATCTAGTTCCTGGGGCTATTTTGGAATCAAATGTAGTTTAGTAAAACAAAGTTAGTTACACATTTAATTCTCCTATTGCCAGAGAAGGCATTCCATTTCATTTTCATCATGGCAAACTTAGTTATTTTTTTAAATCTCTTTCATATGATCATGCATGAATTCTTCATGTTCATTTAATACTTGAAAGGAAAAGCCTGAAATAAAAATTGCCTCACAGAAAAATGATGTTTTTTTCTTTTTGTTCAATTTTAGTTTATATTAGAACAATACAATTATATGTGGAGACTGGTTTCATCCCAACAAAATCATACACGCATGGAATTGGACCCACTCTGTTTCAGTCCCTGTACGTTCCCGGTCCCTGCATCCACCCATCCTCTACTGACCCTCCCTTGCTGATCCATTTTGCATCCATGATTGATGTTTTACACACACACATAGAGGTGAAAGTCCCTGTGGTGTATTTCTTTATGCACATAATGTGATTTTGCTAAATTGACTCCACATTTCCTCCCCTTTTCCATCCCTCCTCCTTCTCTCTTGATTTCCTTCTTCTACTCCACTGATCTTCCCTACATGTTTATTTTTATGATAACTGACCTTGCCCCTTCTTTCCCTTATCAATCTCTAGCTTCCACATGAGAGAAAAAATATTCAATCCTTGATTTTCTCCATCTGATTTATTTCATTTAGCCTGATTTTCTTCATTTCCAACCATTTACTGGCAAATTCCATAATTCCATTTTTCTTTATGGCTGAGTAAAACTCCATTGTGTGTGTATATCACATGTTCTTAATCCATTTACCTATTGACAGGCATTTGGGGTGAATTCACAATTTGGCTATTGTGAATTATGCTGTTATAAATATTGAAGTGGTTATGTTGCTATAGTATGCTGATTTTAGTTCTTTTGACTAAGCACCAAAGAGTAGGATAGCTGGATTATAAGGTGGTTCCTTTTCCAGTTTTTTGAGAAATCACCATACTGTTTTCCAGAGGGGTTATACTAATTTGCAGTTCTACCAACAATATATGAGTGTACCTTTTTCCCCCACATCCTCACCAACACTTACTATTTGTATTCTTATAATTTCCATTCTGATTAGAGTCAGATAAAATTCTAAAGGAGTCTTGATTTGTGTTTCATTGATTGCTAGAAACACTGAACATTTTTTCATATATTTGTTGGCCATTTGAGCTTCTTCATTTGAGAAATTTGTATGTACTTCTTTTGCACATTTATTTACTGAGTTATTTATTTGGTGTTAAAGCTTTTTGAGCCCTTTGTATATTTTGGATAGCAATCCCCTGTCAGAGGAGTAGCTGGTAAAGATTTTCTCCCATGGTGTAGGCTCACTTTTCCCACTTTTAATCATTCCCTCTTCTCTCTAGAGGCTTATTAATTTGATGGTATTGGTTTTATTTCTTGTGCTTTACAGGTGTCGTCAAGAAGTTGGTGCCTGCACCAATATGATCAAGTGTTGGCCCTTTGTTTTCTTGCAGCAGTTGCAAAGTTTCCTAGTCTTTGATCCACTTTGATTTGACATTTGTGCAGGGTTAGAGACCGGGATCTAGTTTCATCCTTATAGATGTGGATACCCAGTTTTCCTAGCATCATTTGTTTAAAAGGCTATCTTTTCTCCAACAAATATTTAATACCACTGTCCAGTATCAGAAGACTGATACTGGACAAGTATGTGACTGTTTTTGTGTCTTCTTTTCCACTGGACTTCAGGTCTATTTTAATGTCAATTATCATGCTATTTTTGTTAATATAGCTCTGTAATATAAATCACTCTAATTGTTTGGAATTTCTTTGGCTATTCTGGGTCTCTTATATGTCCAAATAATTTTAGGACTGGTTTTTCTAGTTCTAGGATATTTTTGGTATTTGATAGGGATTGCTTCAATCTGTATGTTGCTTTGGCAGAATAACCATTTTGCAATATAAATTCTGCGTCTCCACAAACATGGGAAGGCTTTCCATCTTCTAAATCATCTTCAATCTCATAGTGTTCTATAATTTTCACTGTAGATGTATTTCATCTCCTTAATTAGATTAATTCCCAAGTGTTCATTTGCCTATTTGTTTGTTTTTGTTGGTGGTGGTGGTGTTGTTTTGAGATTATCGTGAATGGAAGTTTCCCTAATATTTTATCAGCTGAATCCCTGTTGGAGTATAGGAAAGTTATTTATGAATATTGATCTTATCCTGCTACTTTGCTGAATTCATTTATTAGCTCTAGAAGATTTTTGGTGGAGTGTTTTGTCTTCTAGGTATTGGATCATGTCACCAGAAGAGATAGTTTGACTTCCTCTTTTCCTATTCATATCCCTTTAATTTCCTTCTCTTGTCTGATTGCTTTGGATAGAGTTTCAAAAATTACATTGAATAAAAGTGGTTAAAGTGGACATCATTTTTTCCCCTGATTTTAAAGGAAACACTTTCAGTTTTTCATCATTCAATATGATGTTGGCTTTGAGTTTGCCATATATATCCTTTATAAAGTTGAATTAACTTCCTTCCATCCCTAGTTTCTCCAGCATTTTTATTCATGAATGTATGCTGAACTTTATCAAAGGCATTTTATGCATCTATTGAGATGATCATGAGTCTTGTCTTCAACTCTGTTTATGTGGTTAATTACATTTATTGATTTGGCATATGTTGAACCAATCTTTCATCTCTGGGATGAAGCTCACTGGATTATGGTGTATTATTTTCTTATTTTATTAAAGATTATTTCGGTCTATATAGTTTTTTTTCCTAGATGTGTCATTGTCTGATTTTATTATCGGGGGTTATAATGCCTTCATAGAATGCATTTGAGTGTGTTCCCTCACTTTAAATTCCATGGAATAATTTGAAAAATACTTGTGTTTTTTATACATTTTGTATCTGATTTTAATTATTTTCTGTATTCTTCTGATTTTGTAATTAATTTGTTCTTCCTTTTTCTGAAGACTGTGGTGGAGCACAAGTTTATTTATTGAAGAATCTGTTTTCAATGTTGGTACTTCGTACTATAAATTTACCTCTTATAACTCTTTTCATACTGTCCCAGAGTTGTTAATGTGTTGTATCTCTACTGTCATTTGTTTCTAAGAATTTCTTGATTTATCTTCTCATTTCTTCTATGATTCATTTTGCATTTTAAAAAAAATTTTTTTTAAAGAGAGAGGGACAGTGAGAGAGACAGAGAAAGAGAAAAACAACTTTATTTAGTTTTTCACATGGCTTTAGTTGCTCCAACACTCAGTTGTGTACGTGGTGCTGGGGTTTGAACCCGGGTTCTCGTGCTTGCCAGGCAAGTGCTGAAACCACTGAGCCACCACTCCAGCCCCCATTTTAAAAAATATTGTGCAGTCTTGTTGTTGACTTCTAGTTTCATTCCATTATAATCTGTTAGGGTGCACAAGACTGTTTCAACTTTTTGTATTTTCTAAGATATTGTGACTTAGAATTTGTTCATTTGGTCTATTTTTAAAAGGTTCTGTGAACTGCTAATAAGGTAAATTTAAGTCTTTTGGGGGTGATGTATTCTAAAGATGTCTATTAGGTTCATTTAATTTAGGGTATTATTTGGTTAAGAAACATTTTTATTGATTTTTAATATTTGGATGACCTGGTTTTGTTGTTTTTGTTTTTTGTGACACAGGAATGTTGAAATCACTCAGTATTATTGTATTAGGGTCTATCTGGGATTCAAAGCCAAAAAATTTTTTAAGTAATTACATGCACTGACATTTAGGATACACACGCACACACACACGCACACACACACATAATATTAATATATGTGTATACGTATATGTTTCTTGTTGTTTGATTATTCCCTTTGCTAGGATGTAGTGATCTTCTTTGTTTCTCTTGATAAATTTTTGCTTGAAATCTACTTTGTAAAATATGAGAATAGCTTATCCTGCTTGTTTTTGCACTCAATTTGCATGGAATATTTTATTCCATCCTTTTACTTTCAGCTTGTGGGTGTCTTTGTCCATAAGTTGAGAGTCTTATAAACAGAATGCAGTTGGATCTTGGTTTGTGATCCATTCTGCTAATCTGTTTTTTTAATTGGGCGTATTATTTCTTATATTATACTGCCAGTCATTGTGGCAAGGAGCTAAGGCTGGTTGTAGCATCTCTGCTACCTGTTTCCCAGTATAAGGTGGCCTAGACTTGGGAGTGCTGACAAATTATGTATTCCTATAGCAAGGGTTGTGCAAAGTTCTTAAATGGAGTTTCCAGTAGTTGCAGTTTTATCTTGGCTGATCTTTGGGCTGTGTTCGTATGTATTTGAGATTTTGATTCATGCTCTTTGCTACTAAGGAGATGTTTGTCTCTGTTGGATGTCTGAAACACAGTGGTCTCCACTTTTAGGGCATATGGATTAAAACTCCATAGGTTTCATGTTCACTGCTATGAATATGAATTTCTGTGTATCTGCCCTAGAGTGCTGATACTCCTGTTTGGCCATTATTGGAATAGCTCTTATCGTGCAACTATAACAGAGTTCTCTCTCTGTGTGTCTCTTTCCCTCCCTC